>JASEVX010000001.1:178249709-178306213 GCA_031761405.1 Serripes groenlandicus | reverse complement strand
TGTTATGTAGGTATAGGATGAAATGATGAATTACAGTGTGCAACGTTCAGGATCTTGTTTTATTAACAGTCCTAACAACAATCGTGACTTCAAAACATACGTCCGATTGTTTAGAAATAGAAACAGGCCCCATAACTCTTAACCTTTTTAATTCGGGGGACGTTCCCTATGAATCCTGAAGTTTGTCATTGGAAAAAAAGTGCACATTAAACTATAGCCGAAGAGATATGCAGTCTTACATTTATCATTGGATCATTTGCGTTTGTGTTCGTGAATACAAATATCCAGGGACCGTGTATAACAGGAATACGCGTCGACAAAAATATATTGTATATATTGTCCCTGAAATATCATATCCTCTTAAAGTATTGGTTTTTAACTTGGGCTTTGATATTTGTTAAATAAGTAAGTGGAATTGAAGAGTATTATATATATATAACCAATCCTATTGCATGTTGTCTAAATTGGACGTTTGCGTCAGCCAATCATACAGGCGCCTACAAAATCGTTAGGTATCAACAAGGGCGATAACCAATATAGATAAACGAACGAGAGAAAAGTTGATTAGTTACCATTTTTATGGCAGAATCGAGCTGTCATTAAATCGGACTGAAAAAACGAACTCCTGCTCATGAGTATTTAAATATATAATTGTAGACGACCTTTAATGCATTGTCGTCAGATCCAATATACGCACAGCGAAGTGTTATTTTGTCTGATCTCAATGGGATTGACATATAACCTAATTTTATTTGGATTCATGTACCTTCTTTAATGATGTCCTTTTATTATTGTCTGGATTAGAACAGAATGTCTGATTGGTACATGTGTAGATAACACGATAAGCACAATCTGTACATAGTTTTAATGCAAAGTTTTTTTCCTTTGCTGCTTTCTTTTTTAGATTTTAGATTTATAAAACTCGTCTGAAATAGCCTTGCCATTTGACGATTGCATTACATTTGGGGCTCATCCTTATATTACTTTCTCATTGAACTAACCTTTGTTAACACTTTCCCATATAAACGTATCAGACGATATTTTAAAACAGTCTAGTAAAAGGAGAATTGACTCGTAATTGGCAATTTAACCTTTGGTCATAAGGTTTTCAAATATTTTCAATACTCTTAGTTTCATTTTTATAAACTTGCCATAGTATTGCCGAAATGAATACAATGTCGTGTGCTGTAGAATTGTTTAATGTGGAAAATGAATAACCCGATAATATATCCTTAAAATACTTTATCAAGTTTAAACACTGTTTAATACAATAATGTCGAGTTCATAAACTAAATTAACTGAACTCTCGATACGAATATGAGGAAGACTTAATTAAGAATTGTATACCAATAAGTGAGACAGGTGTTGTAGCGATATCATTTAATACATAAACTCCAAATCAATATGATCTAGTTCATGAGAAAAAAGGAACAAGTTGATTGGAATTCCTGAAAAGTGTAGGTTCAGATCATCTAGTCCACATTCTTAGTCTTATTAGAATATACACAGTTTGACAGATTATTCTAACAATCGTGTGTCAGTAATATGTGAACAGAGTATATCTGGATATTTACTGTTCATAAAAGCCAACATGTACCTTTTCCAATGCATAGGCCCATGTGATGAACCTAATTTGAACTGGTAAGCTAGCAGCATTTGGCTTCCCCGTAACATTAATGAACTTCGATGTTTTTAATGGATAATGATATATAAATGAATCCTGTCTACCGACGTCGGGTCTTAATTAAACTCCGATATGATAGTATGACATATTGGCATAGCAATAGTTGGGCTTCCTATCTATTTCTTTGTTAGAATGTGCATATAGGTATTTTCTGTGGATTATTTTAAAGGTACTGAACTCCAGATTGAGACGAAAATTTGGAAATATTGACACTTCTGTTAATATAGCTAATAGTGACAACAAAGAAAAGAATAAATAGTTCTAAACTATTTTGGTATGTATGTTGAAAGACAGTCAATTGTAAGTCATAAACATATACAAAAGTTGGTATGTCTACCCAGTAATATTGAAGAATGAACGATCAACATTTAGATGTTCATTGTACTGGAAAGTGAAATTTCATCCCAGAATTATTATTCTAATATTAAAAGACAACTTTTAAACAGTTTTAAAACTTAGACTAAACTATCTATAATCTAGGGTTGATCACCTTTAAAGCTTATAGGTAACTCTTTTCAATGATATACGGTTTTCTACCTAAGAAAGTGTGACAATTGGGGTTGAAACTGGGTGATTTGCATGGAAACAAGAAGGGATTATATTTGATGTAATGTTACCGTTCACACAAATCCAGGGTCTAGACGACGATATTGAAAAGCTATTGAATAGAAAATTAACATTATGGCAACAGGAGAAAATGATTTTTGCTCTATATTTTTTTAAATATGATCTGCTACAGCCGTTTCAAAATGCGCCTTCATGTGAGAGAAGGATGAATGACGGCTTTCTCTGAATGTATAATCTTATTTGTATACGTAGTGCCTGATATTATCTAGAATTGTTTTGCCATCGATCTTTTATACGGGATTTTTATCCCAATTATTAGTCGAAATCGACTATTGAGCCTTTCAATCACACAACACTTTACGATGAAGACAGCGATTAACTGGTTTGATTTAGACTTAGTCTTTAGCAAGGGGCTCGTTAGAGCCATTTGCTATAGTGAGCGAAAACAGATGACACTCATCCTTTTGAGACTGGAATCTAGACTAGTGATTTACAATACCGGCATTGAAATACTTCCAACTTGTCTTTCTATATCAGCTCTCCGTTTCTGAACGCCATCTCGGGTTCAGAGAGATGTCTTGGTACTTGCGGATCGTATATAATGTCAATAAAAGTGGATGATCTGTGGAATATTTTTCAAAAATCAATGGACTTTTGCCAGCTTATACCCATGTTGTACCTTTCGAACCGCCAATTAGTTCTTGGCTAAAAATCAAAACGCGGTAACTTGTTGGCGTATAAGCCGGAAAATGGATTTGATTCGACATCATTTACCCAAAAGAAAGAAATCGAAAGAAATTTTATGTTGAAATATAACGAATTACATGATTAAAAAATTAAATGTATTTCTACGCTGTCGACATGACTTGATCACGCGCAACATGGATGGACAAATTAAAGCAGTATGTGCATACTTTCTCAAGGTGTCATTCACACACTGAACAAATTAAAACAGTATGTGAATACTTTACGCAGGTGTAATTATGATTGCAATTTCAAAATTGAACTTTAATTGATGACTTTACATTTGAAAGGGGAGAGTGTTGTGTATATTGTTTTAACTAATCAACTCATAAATGAAAGTGTATCCCAAAGCGACGCCTCTTAGTGAAGCACATTTCTATATAACCCATGTATTTCATGTTCATCTTTGTAGTATTAAATATTCTACTAAGCTATTCAGCTGTTCCTTCAAAACACGGCCCTTATGTTTATAATTTCAAAATTCCTTTGCATCTTGGTGCAAAATCGCAAGGACGGTATAAATATCAATAGAAATTGTGTATCGTAAAAAACACTATAGCGTAAACAGTTCCACCGACCGATTTATAAGTACCTTCAGATCAACAACTTCTACAACCTGCTCATTGATCACACGGCTTTTGTTTGCGATGACGAAACAAATAATTAGTCGTTAAAGAATAACCGGTTCTCATTCATCACACGGCTTTTGTTTGCGATGACGAAACCGCGTTCGGCAATCGAGTATACCGGACAGAACATATCGTCGTTTTTGATTGGCTTAAATAATGCGTATTATTTGCATATCAAATCTATGAAATGAGCTTTTAAATATAGACAAATATAAAAACGCCGTATTACGCCACACCATCACACTTGTATGCTCACATTATATTGTTCAGTTTTTCCTAGGTATTGAACAAATAAATAAAATACAATTGTAACCAACACGAATCCATATGTCTTTTCCGTATCATCCATCTTTCAATGGAAGTAAGTATTTCAATTTAGAACAAAAAATTCGAATGGGACAATCTAATTGTCGATGAAATAGCATTTGTTGTAAGGAGAAAACAATCAAACTCCTAGATCAAATTTAAAGATAATTATATTACTTCGTGAACAGCGTTCATTTTCCCAAATATATGCAAATTGTCCCTGTCTTTAAATTGAAAATGGAAATTTTAGTAAAAAAATATTGAACAATTACCCGCATCACTTGCAACTTGATTCAGTGTTGACATTATAACAGTTAAAGAGAGTTTCATTATTTTTGACAAAATGCTTTCGAAGTCGTGTTCAGCAAGATCTGTTGCATGCGGGAAAGGGTTTGTAAAGTGCAATGTACGGTCTGTGATTATTGAAGTGATCAAGGAAAGAAACAGAATCATTCCTCACGACAGACAGCTACGGAAATTGTTAATGTTTCAGCATTTCGCCCCATACATTTGCATTTCGACGCATCTACAGCAGACGTCTTTTTGAAAATATTATGACAAATTAAAAAATTGCTCATAATGAAACATTTCTACGTTTGCCACCATGTTTGATCTCTTTTCAATTATTTTACTTTTATTTACAGAGATTTTAAAATGTTGTCAAATTGTTTACAAATTCGTCTGGTGCAAATTTGTTGTATGTGAGAAAGGATTAATGTTATTTCAATTAATATATCGTATCCTTGGTTATACAATCCTCACTTCTATTGTGCTACAAGGTCAAATGTCGGAATGTGGGGAAGTAATTATCGACAACATGACCTGATAATTTGAAACTGCAATACTTGAATTGTTATGTGATATACTAAATAAAAAATAAAAAAAATGGTTTGCATTTAGACTGTTTGTTACGATACCAACAAATATATTTGAGCAGAATCGGAACGCTATTTAAGACGAATTATACGCAGAAAGAATGCTTTATCTAGACGTGTTTATCTTAATATGTGTGTAGTTGGTTCTAGAATCGTTTATCAGCCATTGAAATTCCAATCTATATATTAAATCGAAAGCCTACCAGCAATTCGGAGGTCAACCCTCGGCATTCGAAATAAATTGTATAGCAATTTGAACGGCCACCTGGAACACAGAGCTTGGCCATCGGCATTCGAATGTATACAGCATTTAAAATGCCGAGCTGGAATCCCCAGGGAGACCATCGGCATCCGAATTATTATAGCAATTTGAACGCCCGACTGAGAATACCGAGCACGGCTATCGGTATTCGAATTCATATAGTGATGTGAACGCCGACTCAGAATACCGAGCACGGCTATCGGTATTCGAATTCTTATAGCAATTTGAACGCCCGACTTAGAATACCGAGCACGGCTATCGGTATTCGAATTCATATAGTGATTTGAACGCCGACTCAGAATACCGAGCACGGCTATCAGCATCCGAATTATTATAGCAATTTGAACGCCCGACTTAGAATACCGAGCACGGCTATCGGTATTCGAATTCATATAGTGATTTGAACGCCGACTCAGAATACCGAGCACGGCCATCGGTATTCGAATTCATATAGTGATTTCAACGCCGACTTAGAATACCGATGGCCGAGCAAGGTAATTTCCCAGCTCGACGTTTAAATTGATATATACAATCGAATGCCGATGTCCTATCTCGGTGCTCCAGGTTGGCGTTCAGTTTGCTTTATAGATACTAGAATAGAGATGGCCTAGCTCGGTATTCCAGGTCGGATGTTTGTTACCATACCAACACATATATTTGAGCAGAATAGGAACGCTATTTAAGACGAATTATATCGCATAAAGAATGCTTTATCTAGACGTGTTTATCTTAATATGTATGTAGTTGGTTCTACGATCGTTTATCAGCCATTGAAATTCCAATCTATATATTAAATTGAAAGCCTACCAGCAATTCGGAGGTCAACCCTCGGCATTCGAAATAAATTGTATAGCAATTTGAACGGCCACCTGGAACACAGAGCTTGGCAATCGGCATTCGAATGTATACAGCATTTAAAATGCCGAGCTGGAATCCCGAGGGAGACCATCGGCATCCGAATTATTATAGCAATTTGAACGCCCGACTGAGAATACCGAGCACGGCTATCGGTATTCTAATTCATATAGTGATTTGAACGCCGACTCAGAATACCGAGCACGGCTATCGGTATTCGAATTCTTATAGCAATTTGAACGCCCGACTTAGAATACCGAGCACGGCTATCGGTATTCGAATTCATATAGTGATTTGAACGCCGACTCAGAATACCGAGCACGGCTATCAGCATCCGAATTATTATAGCAATTTGAACGCCCGACTTAGAATACCGAGCACGGCTATCGGTATTCGAATTCATATAGTGATTTGAACGCCGACTCAGAATACCGAGCACGGCCATCGGTATTCGAATTCATATAGTGATTTCAACGCCGACTTAGAATACCGATGGCCGAGCAAGGTAATTTCCCAGCTCGACGTTTAAATTGATATATACAATCGAATGCCGATGTCCTATCTCGGTGCTCCAGGTTGGCGTTCAGTTTGCTTTATAGATACTAGAATAGAGATGGCCTAGCTCGGTATTCCAAGTCGGATTTCAGTTTGCTTTATAAATTCGAATACCGATGGCGAAGCTTTGTATCTTAGTTCGGCGTTTAGTTCATTTTGCTATATAAACAATTGAAAACACAGGACAGACGCTTGCGGAGACGAATTGAGGTCCGAGGGAAATAAAAGCACGCTTATTTCCGTCTATATCAGAGTTCATGTGTCCGAAAGTGATTATTAGACAGACAAATTCGACTACCAAGTGTATTAGTCTCATTGCTGATTGCGAAATAAATGGGATAGTAGTAGCATCTGGTAAATACAGGATTGTAATACAAAAGATGATTGAACAAAAAACCTGAAAGATTATAATTGTAATTGCTGATATTTCTATATTCGCGGAAACAAGAAATCAAATGAGCTGTGCTCTACGAAAACCAGCCTCAGCATATTTTGGAAAATTAAGAAACGGACACATTTCGGACATCCATGATATATGATCTAAATATGCAACTTCTAGAGGTTTTTTTATTCATTTGCTAATAATGCGAATGTAGAATGAGTTGAGTCTACATTGGTCGCAAATGGATTTTTTTTTCAAATTCTCGAATATCACGTTACTATTCAATAGTAGTATGTGAGTTAAAGCTCACCAAAACTGAAACTAGATATTTCCAAATTCAGATATTTTGTGAAGCGCCTGATGTGCAATGTTCTCCAATCGAATTTTAACTGCAAACTGTAGTTTATTTGAGGTATTTTTTATTTGAATTTACAAATTATTTTATACAATAAAATGAATCTTGTCTTAGTTGAAAATTATACATAAAGTCAGTTCTGCGAATATTGTGTTATAGCGAATATCAAGGTCAACACTTTCCAACGTTTGACAAAAGTCATTGTGAAATGCGTCATTCGTCTTTCACCAATGGGCTAACAGTCTATGTGGAAAAGCAGCCAGTTGCTTGGAAAGTATGTTATGCGGAGAACTGGTGTCAGAAAACTAGGAAACACAATGAGTAGGTGAACTGGCCGCCGTGATATGACTGAACCATTGTTGAAATGAATGAATGAATCAATCAATCAAGGTAAACACAAACACTTGATATCTTTTTTTCAAAATGGCCGCCGATGGACACGTCAAAAAATTGGAAATTCCACTCGATGAATGTTTTTTTTTTGTGAGAGTTAATAAATAAAGACATACAAGAGAAAGTTGATGCAAGGCATCAATGTCGCCGGAAAAGACTGCATTGATTTATTTATGTATTCTTGACTTTCCTTAGTCTATTCAAACATTAGGACCGTTGTAATGAAAACATTTGCTTATAAAGTTTATATTCATATCTATACATTAGGGTATCTATAACAAATTAACGAAATGTGTACACATTTATCTGGCTTTAATTTAATTTTGCTGTTGTTACTTATTTAAATAATAGTATTCATTCATATAATTTCAATGTTTGTCAATCTTATTCGAATCACAAGGTAAATATCCTGGTATTGCTTTAAAGGGAGGTAATTTGAAGAAAACAAAAGTCTTCAAAAGGAGAAATATATCAGCATTACCGTCTACAGTTTAAATTGTTCTATTGTTTGTGGATTTAAAAATGTTCTTTTTTTCTTATTTCTACATGTACAACGAAATATTGCGGCTTCTCTTTGACGCTTTGCGTCAAACATTCGTCTTGTACTTGTCTAAAATAAAATAATATCACTCGCTTTTTCATATCGAAATGCGCATGCGCGAAAATCGATGTTAAAGGTCACGAAACTACACAACAGAATAGGGTCTATATTTAGCTTAGAAACAGTTCCTACTTTAGATATTCATGGATTAACATTATTAAATGAATTCTACACAAATCAAGACATCTCTTTGAACATGAAAACAACATTTAGTAAGTTAAAATTGCTATTAAAAGGAGAATCCGAAATTGACCTCAATGATGACACATAAGAGTCTGCATTAGGGGGTGTTGGTTCACGTCTTGAAGGGACCACTTTTGTCTTCGTAAATAAGACAAAAAACTTAAATGCGAGTGAAATAAAAAAAACTGCAAACATTAAAAAATCGGAATATTTATTTCATTTTAGATGTGTCATTTATTAGTGTTCGTAAACAACCACAATTGTAATATGTTCAAATCATCTAGATTTGTTTCTTTCTAATAATAAGCCGCCCTCCCATGTGATTTCCGAAAAGCTATTAAAAATAGAAGTCGCGGGCTTCTGCCCGGCGACTAATAAAGGAACGAGTACAATTTTTTGTTCAATAATAAGGCCACCGGCACAAAATACAACATATAATACAAATCATAGAATATATACATGTGATATGACTATTCAGTTAATTATAATGATTGTGTCACCTAAATAGTTAGCTGCTTAACTTTAATACGATTGTCATTGCTTAATACAGGAAATAGGATAGGTAATTAAATAGTTTTTTTCTAATAACAGTAAATGACGCTGGGTATAATTTACAGTTTAGTTTGATTGATTACAATTTTCCAAATAAACCGTAAGTATTGGGTTATTCCATCCTAAGATTCCTCAATTTCAGCCAACATATCGGATAAGGCATCATATTTGTCAAAATGAATTTGATTTCGGCCTTTGTGACAAGATATGAACCGCGACAAGCGATTTGGGGTCTTAATCCATCTGCGGTCAGTGATCACTCAAGCGAGACTGTGCATTCGACACATCTTCTCACATCGTCCCCGTATATGCTGTACATTTACATACCGAAATGCTTTTTTTTTACGAAAATAGAAAATTGGCCCCATTTGTTTTTACCCAAAGGTGTCTTAAAGACAAGCGATTGTTGGGTCTTAGTCCATCTTTATACACTGATCACTCAAACGAGACTGTGCATTCGACAGTCTTCAACCATCGTCCGCATATATAGTATATATGCTCCTTTTGAGGAATCTGAAAGTGTGGTGACAGTTGTTTTATCCCAAGATGTCTACAAGAATTTCCCACATACAATACATCTGCAGCAGACGACATTTCCCGAAAATAAAATATTGAAAGTATAGTAATTGAATAAGTTTCTTCTTTTGCAACAATATTGTTTAAATGTCGTCTGCTGCAGACGTGTCAGAAAGCGTCTGCTGCAGACGTGTCAGAAAGCGTCTGTATGTGGGAAAGGGTTAAATTATGTTAACGGTATTAAGGCCCAAACTCGCTTGTCCCGGCCAATTTTATACGTATGTATATACAATGGGACCTGTGTATAAAGACCAGCTATCGGAACAAAATTACTTGGATAAGTTACCAGTACTATTGGTCCGTTTATTCTGACAACAGCAAGTTAGTCGTAATGCTAAATCCGCAACCCAGGGGCCCGTTTTATCAACGGTCGTAACTCGGTCTTAACTAAGATTGTCGTAAGTTTGGACTTAAGTCCGGAGTTACGTCCGATTACCGTTTTATCAAACAATCGTAGCTAAGATCCGACTTTTTTTTATAAAACGGGCCCCTGAGCGCCAAGGAGGGCAGCCATAACTACCATGTGTAAAGTGATGACCACGATACACTTATATTGACAGCCATATAGTACATGCACGTTAGCGCAAAAAGATACAAATTGCCATTCTGTACATACGATTATGTTTCTATATTGGTTTATACATTTGTAGCGTTTAACAATTTATTTGTTTAGTCTATTCCATCGACATATTGTAAGGAAACTATATAAGTCCATGGGGGAGAGTACACGTTGGCTTTTATTGCGTGTTGATTATTCCCCCGTCATGGCATTAGATTGCAATATACCGTTATAATGCTTTATCTCATCTGATGAGTATATATACTAGATCTACAAAGACGTTCTGCGTATCACCTTAAGACGCTTCGATACGAACTGATTCACTTTGCATTCGTTATTGATTTTCATGACAAGCTGATGATAGATATAATCAGGGACACCATATTATTATTGTAATATAGTGTCCCTGGTTGATGCAAAGGTCAATTGGAGACGACCTGCACTAGGCAGTCATCATAGATATACAAGCGTTTGCTACTGCAGCGAAGTTTATGTCTGGTTTTAATGAGATTGATTATAATGCTAACCGAAACCCGTGAATATACGAAATGGAATATATTACAATCGAATAAAACTATTCTATTGTACATACTGTTAGAGCAGGTTGTTTATTCAATAAGATCATAATGACGTTAAAGAGACTAACCTGGGTCTGTTATCAATTTCAAAACAAGGAACATAAAAGACAAAACACTCTTTTTATTAAGATCAACATTGGACAGAATACAGTTATGTTAACGCTATTTACAATAGGTCACAAAGAACCAGGTATACCACTTCAAATATCTGCATACACATTCATGTTATCTTTGGCAAATAGAAAATGTTCTTTAGAAGTTTCTTGAAAGCTTCAATAAACTATTGGCGAACAGTGCATACTCATATCTGACTGCGGGGGATGTGCAGACTGACAAGACTCGACACTTGTTGCAAATGCCTGGTGGTTAGTTTTCACACAGCGACGCACTATTTTCATACAAAGAGCAACGAACGATAACTCTCTTATGTAATTGCATTGTTATTATACGTGACGTATAAAATAACGTTTGACGTCATATAACGTTGTAACTAAGCTATAACCTAACCTCGCTTTCGTTGAATAGCTGTCTTTTATAACATTATATGTTATATATTATCATGAAACTATTACCAAAGCTTATTTAAGATGGGTAATTGTTTGCCAAAGTTCAAAAAGAAGAATAAAGTTCACCCCGGTCCTACCGGATCGATTAAGAAGAAGAAGAAAACAAATGTTTCCGAAATATGAAGCAGATCGTCTGCTTCTATCAGCATTTCAAGTTTGAATTCTACTGACGAGGAATTAGAGATGGTCATGAAGCTCACCCTATCAGATGTTGAAAGAACTTCTCTGGAATCTATGATCATGAAGAAGGAAGACAAAATCATGGATGAGCTTGAAGAAAAAGGTATTATTTCCTTTTTCTTGGAATATATTAATGAAAAAGAATTATTCCCAATAAAGATTCCTAAAAAGTACAACTTTCCGTATTTGTCTGTTTATTCATTTAAAAATATGCATTGCTATACTTGAACAATTATATCAGTTATGTTTTTTATTAATTCGATATACAATATCATTTTATTAGTAGTATTTTGTCAATCGTTAAATATTAATTTTGCGGTAGATATTACTTAAATCAAAACAATAATTAAATGTACCGTACTGTTTTTAAAACTATTTCAGAAGCAGAACCAGTTATCAAAAAGCCAGTGTTTTTCCAAGTAGATTGTGTACAAGGAATGAGACAGATGCCTTCACGATTGGCTGAGAGGATGGATCAGAGACTGGAGGAACAGAAATCTAGCCATGTAAGTTCTAATGGACTTGGAATTAGAATAAGTTTAATCTTAACTTTCTCATCGTGTGTACTGTTTGAACGAAAAATAATTTTAAAGATTTAAATGTTGCTTCCTTAGTGTTAATTTGAGACATTACATTGGAAAAAGGTACAAGATGGCTCTTTTATGAACATCCACACAGTTTGATCAAGATCCACATTGCTCATATATAAATTACATACGCTTAACCGAAGCTTCAGTAAACTCACGTAGATTCTGATAAAAAGGTGAATATGTACATGCTGATCTGAACCTACTCTGTTCAGTAAGCCAACTTATACAGTGTCTTACGGACACGCTCATTTATGCATTGAACCAATTAAATAGAATGGTTTATTTTGTACCAACAGTAACATGTTATACTAATATTAGCAATAATAGAAGCGAAAATATTAATTTTGGAGAAAAGAAGTAAGTTCAAACACTCGCATTTTTTAATTTAAACCTTTATCTGTTTAATAATATATCGTCTAACATAATAAATCGCTTCATCCAGGTCTGTGTTACCTGGATGAATATAAAGACAAGAGAAAGTTGATGCAACGCATCAATGTCGCCGGATATCCATAGTGCAGTTATGCATAACACTAACATTATAGTAGTTGAATAAACAGTTATCAACTGAGGGGCATATTGGAACATCAGGGGTGGGGTCAAGTTAAAATGTATCATAACTTGCATTGTTTTGTCAACGAAGTGAATGATAATTGAAGCCTTTCATTGTTTATGATCAATCTCCATTCCAAAGTAGGTTGACCATACACACAACCAACTAATTATTGATCATAAACAGTAATGGAAATGAGTAATCTTGCCAATCATTAGTCTTAGTATGTATACCGTACTTTCATTAAGGAATAATTATAAGATTTATGAATTTTTCAAGATGTTTGTCAGAATATTTGAATTTTATTATTTTTCAATAAAACCACAAAACAGACAATTTAGGATTTTCATGCAATAGCACGTCATTTTACCTTTCCTCTATTAAAGTCAACAGTGGACACCTTTGCAGCAATCTACTTTTAAAACAATGAGGTAAGGGTTAAATCGCTGAAGACATGAGTTTCTCTTTTTCTCAAAATGATATTAGCTTGGCATCCTAATTATATCATACTTTAACAAATGTTGAAATGTAGTCCAATATTTATAAATTATACCACCTTCGAAATATAATATCAACTAAACAGTTAAATCTCATTGAAATTGTTGTATAATTTAAACTTAATTTCGAACATAAACTGAGCCCTACAACATGTTAATTTATTTTAATTCTTTCCTTCCTTTTTTATAATGAAAATAACAAACTACTCATGTTTTAAAATTACATTATGATGAGCGCCCTTGTGTCAATGATGCAAAACAATATGCAGATCGGAAGCAATATGCCTTTAGGGAATTAAATGACACATTTAAAATTGTCAAGGACGAAATAATTGTGTACGAAAGACCCGATTCTTTCTTATTCGCAGAGGTGTCGTTCTTGAAACTCTAGTGTTCGTTCAAAGTAATTTTTCTATTAAAACCAGTTTTATCTCGGTTTGTTCTTTTCTTCATTTGTTTCGAACCAAATAATCTTTTTAAATCACCTATGATTTACTATTTATAAGTGAGTGTAAAGAGCGGCCCTCTGCAAAGGAGATTGATTTACGCAGTTGGTATTCGCGAGTATGTTAACAAATAAATTAGACTGTGCGACGTAAAGGTTTGTAGTTATCGCCTTTTGATTACATGTAGTATATAGTGTAAAATAAAGTATACCAGTCTAGCTAATAGGGACTGTTTTGTCTTCGTAAATAAAACAAAGAAACATAAATGCGAGTCAAAATAAAGAAACTGAAAATACCTAAAACATCGGAATATTTATTTCATTTTAGATGTGTCATTACTTAGTGTTTTTAAACAAACACAGTTGTAATATGTTCAAGACATCTAAATGTGTTTCTTTCTAATAATAATCCCCCCTCCCATGTGATTTCCGAAAACTTATTAAAAATAGAAGTCGCGGGCTTCTGCCCGGCGACTAATAAGCCGCTTAAAGTATTCTATCTTGATAAGCAACAAATGACATTCACACTTTCAGATTGCATTAAACGATGAGGACGAACTTCTGATGAATGAGATCATGGAAGAAGTTGAGACCAAGGAAAAGTTAGAAAGGTTACGAGAACATCTTACAGCGGCACAGAACTTGAGGGAGCTACACTTACAGTCCGTCAGGGATAAAGCCAGAGGACTGGCATCGAGACCTCAAACAAGGGTGGGGAAAAACGAGCATGGGGTAGGGGGAAGGGGAGAGAGGGGTTGAGCTGGGTAAGGGTCGGGCTGGGGATGTGGGATAGGGGAAGGGTAGTGAGGGGTTGAGCAGGGTAAGGGTCGGGTGGGGATGTGGCGTAGGGGGAAGGGGAGAGGGGGATTGAGCAGGGTCGGGTGGATATGTGGGGTAGGGGGAGGGGAGTGAGGGGTTGAGCAGGGTAAGGGTCGGGTGGGGAGAGGGAAAAGGGGAGAAAGGGTCTCTGCAGGATATGGGTCTGGGTGGGGATATGGGATAGGGGTAAGAGGATATATGTGTTCACTAGTGTATTGTGTAAAGAAAAAAAAAATTCATGGGTTAATCAGGATATATATAGGGCGTGCGAAAGCAGGGGGGAAGGGGTTAATTAGGGTTTGGGTCGGAGCAGAAATATGGGGGTGGTAGAAGCCGAGTGAGGATCAATCTGGAGAATTGAGATGTTGTGTAGGGGACGATGGAAGAGTGATAACATTAAATAGAATGATGAAGGGGCTTGTCAATCCGGAGATTGGGCATGGGGGTAGTCGACAAGGAGAGAGCTTTAAGTATGGAACAAATGTTTCTGCATCATAATGACAAAGATAGTTCACATTCCTTTAGATAACGTGATATAATGTGAAGTTTATGCTTATTATGACATAACCTTGTTGTTTGGTTAAATCAAACTATAGTCCTTTGTAAACCTGAAAACAGCAATAAAGATATATTTAAATAAATAATAATTTAATTATTATTTTAATTGTGCCACCTTTCATCAGAGCCTTCACTCTCCTTGTACATGTAATTTAAAGGTATGGTCACATAGCCGTTAGTGGACGTAGTGATCCGTAGGGTATATTACCGTGGGTCAGTTGTGGTGTTAGTACGTTAAACTCGGATAAACTACGTTGAACTACGTTAAGGTACGACATAATTTGGATGATGATGTCGGCCCTAGTTATCCGTACCTCGAGCTTATTATTTGTAGAGTTTATAACCTTAAATAACTGAACCCACGTCCTGAATATAATCAATATCAGCAAGTGCATGAGAAAAAAGGTAAAAGTTTGCATTCATGAACAGTGTAGGTTCAGATCATCTATAGTCCACATTCTCAGTCTTATTAAAATCTACACAATTTAATACACTATTGTAACAAGCGTGTGTCAGTAATATGTGAACAGTATATATCTGGATATTTTCTGTTCATAAAAGCCAACTTGTACCTTTTCCCATGCATAGGCCCATCTGATGAACCTAATGTGAACTGATAAGCTAGCAGGATTCGGCTTCTCCGCTAGATCAATGAATTTTATGTTTGGATAAAGACATATAAATGAATCCTGTCTACCGACTTGGGGACTTAATTAATTAAACTCTGAGTTGTTATTTGTAATGACATATTTGCATAGCATTAGTTTGGCTTCCCATCTAGTTATTTGTTAGAAGGTGCATATAAGTATTTCCTTTGGATTATTTTAAAGGTGCTGAACTCCAGACGGAGATCAACATTCTGAAATGATGACAATTTTGCAAATATAGTTACTAGTGACAACAAAGTAAAGAATAAATAGTTCAAAACCATGTTGGCAATTATGTTGAAAAACAGTCAATTGAAAGTCATGACAATGTACAATATTTTTTTACTGTGTATGCCTACCCAATAAAAAAAATGAAGCATGAACGATCAATATTTAGATGTTTATTGTACTGGAAAGTGAAATGATCACTCTAATTTTAATAGTTCAAGACACTTTTTAATAAAGACAAATAAAGGAACGAGAACGAGATTTTTTTTAGTAATTAGGCCACCGGCCCACAATACAAAATATAACACAAATCATAGAATATATACATGTGATATGCCTATTCAGTTAATTATAGTAATGTGTCACATAAATAGCTAGCTGCTTAACTTTGATAAGATAGTCATTGCTTAATACAGAAAATATAATTTTTAGGGCTAGGTTGAACATTGTACCATATAAATAAGTAGTTTATTTTTAATATCAGCAAATGACGCTTGGTATAATTTACTGTTAAGTATGATTTTTTCTTCTTTTTATTTCCCACACTTTACAAAAAAAGCATGTCACAATACATACAATATAAAACAATTATAAATACATGTTTAAACTTCAAGCTGGACCTGGTTTGTGTATTATATCATATTAAATGCTTTTTTCTGACGAAACTGGAAGTTTGGCCCCATTGCTTTTTAGCAAGGGGCCCGTTAGAGCCAATTGCTATAGTAGGTGAATTCCGAAACGACGCATCATTTTGAGGCTGAAATCTAGACAGGTGTTTTACGATATCGGCATTGAATTACTTCACATTTGTCTTTCTACATCAGCTCTCCGTGTCTGAACACCATCTCGGTTTCATATAGATGTGTTGGTGGTTGCAGATCGTACATACTGTCAATGAAAGTGAATGATTTGTGGAATATTTTGCTAACAATAAACTGACTGTTGCCAGCTAATACCCATGTTGGTCATCTCGTACCGCCAATAGTTCCTGTATAAAAATCAAAATAATGAAAAGTGCTGGCATCTGAAGCCGCAAATGGATTTGATTCGACATCACCTACACAAAAGAAAAAACTCGAAAGAAATTTTATGTTAAAATATATGAATTACATAATTTAAAAATAAGATGTATTCCAACACTTTGGACATACTTAATCCCGCGTAAAAGTTCATGAACGATTCCTAAATATTGTAAATCGAGCGGAGTTAGGGCAGCTTTTCGATTCCGACTCAAAATCAAATTCAGATAGTTGAGTCCAAATGATAACATATATACTCAAACATTTCAATTATTAGAATGCTAATAAAATAAATAGTTGACAAAATATAATAACATATACGGTACATGAATAAGTTAGCCTAGGCGTCGACATTTCCGAAAATCCTTTCGAATAACGTTAATAGATAGAGTATATCATTCTAGATTCTCAACCGAAATTATCCCTTTGCCTTATATAGACGCGTTCTGACCGGTGCCTCTGCAGCAGACGGCTTTTTGAAAACATAGTGACAAAAGAAGAAATTGCACAGCACGTGCAATTTCTCCTTTTGCCACAATGTTTTCCATATTAAATCATAGGTTATCCATTCAATTACAGAGAGTTTCCATTTTTTGACAACATATATTCAAGTCGCCAAATGCAGAACTGTCGTATGAGGGAAAGGGTTAACTATAACAACCCCCAGAAGATGATATAAGAAGGTCAAGTGATATAAACTTCCCCTCGACAAATTAAATTAGTGTGTGAGTACTTTCTTCATGTGTCATTCACATATTGAACACATTAAAGGTGTATGTGCATACCTTCCGCAGGTGTTATTATGATTGCGTTTAAATTAATGACTTTACATTTGAAAGGGGAGAATGCTGTGTATATCGTCTGAACTAATTAACTCATTGATGAAAATGTATTCATCGAAGATTTTTGCGATAAACCCCTATTCTGTGAAGACAATATTGTGTATTCAACTAATAAGGAATTCTTGTAAAGTGTAGGTGATATAAAAATGTGATTGGTAAATACTTGTACTAATATATTCCGTGATTTGCAGTTAGCCTCTTTCTGGCAGCACTCTGAGTGCTTTGATTATCCAAATGTGTCTTAAACAGACATGAGCGGTGTCAAGCGATTTTGGGTCTTTGCCATCTGCGGTCAGTGATCACTCAAGCGGGACTGTGCATTCGACAGTCTTCACCCGTCGTCCGCATATATGGTATACATTTACATAACGAAATGCTCCTTTTGACGAATCTGGAAGTGTAGCCCCAGTTGTTTTATTGCAAAATGTCTTAAACCATTTCCCACATGTAATACATCTGCAGCAGACGATATTTTCCAGAAAATAAAATATTGAAAGTATAGTAATTAATAAGTTGAAAACATTGTTGCAAAAGGAGAAATTGTTCATGATGATTCTTTGGCAACAATGTTTTCAAATGTCG
Organism: Serripes groenlandicus; assembly: GCA_031761405.1. Taxonomy (NCBI): domain Eukaryota; kingdom Metazoa; phylum Mollusca; class Bivalvia; order Cardiida; family Cardiidae; genus Serripes; species Serripes groenlandicus. The sequence goes on along the minus strand of JASEVX010000001.1, from coordinate 178,288,031 downwards.
TCTGCTGCAGACGTGTCAGAAACGTCTGCATGTGGGAAAGGGTTACATTATGTCAACGGTATTAAGGCCCAAACTCTCTTGCCCGGCTTATATTACGTATATATATACATACAATGGGACCTGTGTATAAAGACCAGCCATGGGAACCCAACACTATGGTCTTTGTTTGCAGGTGATCTTTAATTGCAGGGTCATTAATGCAGATAATAATCTATTAGAAAAGTAAAAGTGTGGTTGCTATAGACTGGGAATCGCTTTTCAAGGGTGTTCTTTAGCACATGTTTGACTGCACTTACATATACAGTCAAATCTATGTTAAAGACCACCTTTGTTAAGCAAGTACCTGCCTTTAGCAACCACACTTTTAGTTTCCCAATCACTCATTTTCTGCATAAATGACCCTGTTATTAAAGACCACTTGTGAACAAAGACCAGAGTGTTCTCCTCTTCCTATAGTTGGTTTTTAAACACAGGTTGTACTGTCTGATGAATGGCCCAGTCATTATTTGTGATAATAAATTGTAAGACTCCACTTCAATATACAGCCAAATATTTGTGCTAAAGACCACCTTTGTTTAAAAATTCCTTGCCTTTAGCAACCACACTTTTAGTTTCCAAATCACTCATTTTCTGCATTTATGCAATAAGGTTAAATATCTGGCAAATTTAACCATAGGTTAATATTATTTTAAAACTAGTAAATTGGTTCGATGATTTTGGGCAATACAAAACTGTATCCCAATGAGAGACTTGACGATTAATCAATTATAGACATTTACGATTCATCCCTATAAGCGCTATAAAATAAATTACGTAATTCGTCTGTGCTAAGTGACACAAAAAAACTATTTAGTATGGAAGAAAAAGACAATATTCTAGCCGTGTTGTTGACAAAGTGAATGCCTGCGATCAGTGACATCGTTGGAAGTAGGGGATTTTAGATCTGTTTCTTGTATACACTTGAAATGTTTCCATTTTGGCTGGCGGTCTATGCAATTAGAAATAACATTCGAGAACGTATACTTATACGTGTTTCTTAATCAATTCCAATTGTACACGCATTTGGACGCATCTGAAACAGGCGACTTTCGAAAACATTGTTGCAGAGAAAGAAGTTGCTTATCTTGATCTATTTAACATTTTCACGAAATGTTTTTTACTTGATACGATAATATAATTTGTTCTTTAAAAGCTTTTACATATTTCACCTAGGCATTTTCACACTCGACTGATAAACATATGTGTTGTTGTTGGAAACAAATATTGAAGTCAGTATATGTATTTATTGAGACAAACAATACGACTTTCTTATATGGATAACATAATTTTCTCTGGAAAATAACTTTGATTCGATGGAATTACTTTTTTGTGATATAAACTATGTTTAATGAAAAGAAATCCACATAATGGCTAGTTCTAATAATATCAGACAGTATTTGTGTTTACTCCGACAATCAACATAACCGTCTTAAATAGACAACTTACTTTTCTCTGAGGAATATACGGTGGCATAGAGGTGACATGTGTGTGTTTTTATTTTTATTTTACTAAGTGGTGCGCACGACATACTAAGTCGTGCGCACGAGATACTAAGTGGTGCGCACGAGATACTAAGTGGTGCGCACGACATACTAAGTCGTGCGCACCACTTAGTAACTCGTGCGCACGACATAGTATCTCGTGCGCACGACTTAGTAACTCGTGCGCACCACTTAGTAACTCGTGCGCACGACATAGTATCTCGTGAGCACGACATAGTAACTCGTGCGCACGACTTAGTAACTCGTGCGCACGACATAGTAACTCGTGCGCACGACTTAAGTATCTCGTGCGCACGACTTAGTATCTCGTGCGCACGACTTAGTAACTCGTGCGCACGACTTAGTAACTCGTGCGCACGACTTAGTAAAATAAAAATAAAAACATACACATGTCACCTCTGTGCCACAGTACGGTGGCATAGAGGTGAAATGTGTATGTTTTTATTTATCTCGTGCGCACGACATACTAAGTCGTGCGCACGACTTAGTAACTCGTGCGCACGAGATACTATGTCGTGCGCACGAGATACTTAAGTGGTGCGCACGAGTTACTAAGTCGTGCGCACGAGTTACTATGTCGTGCTCACGAGATACTATGTCGTGCGCACGAGTTACTAAGTGGTGCGCACGAGTTACTAAGTCGTGCGCACGAGATAATATGTCGTGCGCACGAGTTACTAAGTGGTGCGCACGACATACTAAGTCGTGCGCACGAGATACTAAGTCGTGCGCACGAGATGCTAAGTGGTGCGCACGACATACTAAGTCGTGCGCACCACTTAGTAACTCGTGCGCACGACATATTATCTCGTGCGCACGACTTAGTAAAATAAAAATAAAAACACACACATGTCACCTCTATGCCACCGTAGGAATAACATTCATATGCTGGATTAACTATGTGTGATATTAACTACGTTTGATTTAAAAAAAAAAGATAAAATGGCAAGTTCAAATAACACAAGTATGAATTCGTTTATCCTAATTGGTAATGTGACGTTAGGTTGGGATGACGTCGAGGACGTGTTTCCGTCATCAGACACAGCCTCGATTGTGCTCACCGCGCTGTACGTACCCGTGTTTATAGTGTCGTTACTGGGTAACTTGTCCTCGTTGGTCATCCTCATTAAAACGTCCACTAGACTGACCCGTATAAAAAATGCTTTTCTGCTGAACCTAGTTGGAGCCGACATTGCAGGTAAGAATTATGTTTTTTTTTTTAAAGACCTTTTTTATTGATTCCCCTCGTGCATATGTAATTTGAGTCATCTTTAGGATATTGTGACAAAAAGGGAATGTTCTTCATGAGCAATTTCTTCTTTTGACACGACGAATCAATTACATTAAACAATTATACTAACTTCATTTAATTACATGTGTTTTCCTTTATTGCCTTGTTCATTACAAGCGCTTCGCCTGCAGATTCTTTGTATGAGGGAAAGAGATAAATATTTTCCATTTTCTTATTCCTTATATAATCAAATTAAGATACATTGATTTACAAATGTCTTTTATTGACCTTGTCATTTCAAGAGCTTCGCTTGCTGATTAATTGTATGACGGGAAAGAGATAAATATCTTCCCATTCCCCAATTTTTTATATATAATCAGATTAAGAAACCTTGTATTGCAGCACTTTATGTCGTTTTATTTTAGCTTTATGTCGTTTTATTTTATTTTACTCTTTCCCTGAAACAGACGATATTTGATGCTGTCTTGTTTTACCCTTTCCCATATGTACACGCTTTGTGATAAATGGGATAGTAATAGGATCTGGTAAATACAGAATTGTAATAAAAAATATGATTGAATAAAAAACCTGAAAGATTATAATTGTAATTTCGGACATCCATGATATATGATCTAAATATGTAATGGTTGTCAAAGACTTCTAGATTTTTTTTTATTCATTTGCGAATGGGACGAATGAAGAATGAGTTGGGTCTACATTGGTCGCAAATGGATTTCTTTTATATTCCAGAAATGAAAAAAAAATCCAATTGTTGAAAACGGCGTAAGCCCAAATCAATCAATCAATCATCAATCAAGGTAAACACAAACACTTGTCTCCTTTCTTTTTCAAAATGGCCGCCGATGGAGACATTTTTTTGAAATTCCACAGGAATGAATGTTTGTTTTGTGAGAGTTAATTTAGGAAGACATATAAAGGAAGTGTGTGAAGTTGGCAGAGCATTAGACGTTAGACATTAGACATTCAAAAAAAATATTCGAATGTCTAATTAGACGTTAGACATTCGATTAGACATTCGCTAATTTTGATTATCGAATGTCTAATTAGACATTAGACATTCGATTAGACATTCAGAAAAATCGCAAATGTTAAATATCGAATGTCTAATTCGACATTAGACATTCGATTAGACATTCGCAAATTACAAGATCTATAACCCAAATTCGTCGAAGGTCATTGTACATTCAAAAAACGAATGTCTAATTGGTCAGTTAGACATTAGACATTCGATTAGACATTCGCAAATTAAGCGATTTAAGTACCAAATTCGTCGGAGGTCAATGTACATGCAAAAAACGAATGTCTATATATATAGTATACATTTATATACCGAAATGCTTTTTTTCTGACGAAAATGGAAAATGACCCCATTGTTTTTATCCAAAGGTGACTTAAACAGACATGAGCGGCGTCAAGCGATTTTGGGTCTTAGATCATCATCTTACAGTGATCACTCAATCGAGACTGTGCATTCGACAGCCGTCACCCAGCGGCTGCATATATAATATATATTTACTTTCTTAAATGCTTATTTTGACGAATCTGGAAGTGTGGCTCCAGTTGTTTTATCCCAAGATATCTTAAACCATTTCCCACATACAATCAATCTGCAACAGACGATATTTTCCAGAAAATATTATATTGAAATTAAAGTAATTGAATAAGTTGAAAACATTATTGCAAATGGAGAAATTGCTCATGATGAGCAATTTCTTCTTTTGCAACAATGTTTTCAAATGTCGTCTGCTGCAGACGTGTCAGAAAGCGTCTACATGTGGGAAAGGGTTAAATTAAGTCAACGGTATCAAGGCCCAAACTCGTGTCCCGGCTTACATTATACGAATATACATACAATGGAACCTGTGTATAAAGACCACCCATGGGAACACAACAATATGGTCTTTGTTCACAGGGGATCTTTAATTACAGGGTCAATAACAGACAACAAGTTATTAGAAAAGTAAAAGTGTGGATGCTATAGATTTGGAATCGCCTTTCAATGGTGGTCTTGAGAACATGTTTGACTGCTCCTACATATACAGTAAAATCTTCGCTAAAGACCACCATTGTTTAGAAATTCCATTTCTTAAGCCACCACTCTTTTAGCTTCCCAATTACTCATTTTCTGTATAAATGACCCTGTAATTAAAGAACACTTGTACACAGAGACCAGATTGTTCTCTTCCCATGGGTGGTCTTTAAACAGAGTTTGGACTTTATACATATATGACGTATATAATTTACCATCATAGTTAACATTTACTTCGTTATTTGTGAAAATGAATCGTATACGTGTACGAAAAACTGTTAAATATCTGGCATTTCTAATCATAGGAACATATTATTCATTCGTAAGTTGGTTCGATGATTTTGAGCAATAGAAGATAGTATCCACATGGATGACTTGACGAATAATCAATTATAGTAAACGATCAGAGAGACATTTACTGTTCATTCCCATAAGCGCTATACAATTACCTAATTCGTCTGTGCTACATGCAAGTGACACAGAACATCTATTTAGGATGAAAAAAGACAATAATCTAGCCGTGTTGTTCACTAAGTGAATGCCCACGATCAGTGGCATCGTATGAAGGAGGAGAGATTTTCAGAGACATATATATTTGTCAATTGAATTTGATTTGACTGGTAGACCGCTTCGCTGTTGTAGTGGAAGAGTAGTTCGCGGATTCGATCCTCGTCTTGGTCATACAAAATACACCTTTCCGTTCAGGGTTGTACGGTCAGCATTATGACTGACTCACTGATGTAAACATAACTGGATCAGAAATACAGGTAACTTCTCCAAGAAGTGCCATGATTTAAGTGAAACATCGTTGAAAGCGAAGTAAAATGACATATAAACAACGTTGGAAGGAGAAGTGGTTTATAGAAACAGATGTATTGGTCAATTGAATGCGATCAGTCTGGAGGAATGATCAATACTGCGATGACCACGATTGAGGGATTGATTGATTGTTTGTTTTTAACGCCGCTTTCAACATTTGTTCAGTTATATCACGGTATTTCCTGGGTAAGTTACCAGTACTACTGGTCCATTTATCGTGACACCAGCAAGTCAGTGGTAATGCTAACCCCGCAACACTGAACGCCAAGTAGAGAAAGCCATAACTACCATGTGTAGACCGCGATACAAACCTCTACTGACTAACCTCTATAGTACAGGCCAGTTCGAAATGATACAAGTTTGCATTCTATACATAAGATGATGTTTCTATATTGGTTTATACATTTATAGCGTTTGAAAGACATTTTGTTCAGTCTAGTTCGTCGACATATTGTAAGGAAACTTTATTTACCTATATATTCATTTCGACCTACCTGTCAATCTGCCCAGTTCTATCGGAATCTACACACGTAGACATATTTACATAATAAGAAAAATGCTAACAAGCTTGTGAAAGTAATAATGTTAAAAATAAAATCTTTATCAGACTATACGGACGCATAAGCTGATCAGGATGCAGCTGTTCGTAAAAGCCAAGTTGCACCCAGACATACGATACAAGGTACTTTATTCGGAATTAAGGCCACTGGCCGATATTACAGCATAATTAATACATAAATAACAACATGTGCTTTCCCCCCACAAAATGGCTAATATTTGATAACAGCCATGTAACAGAAATATAACCGATGTTACAATGTTTGGAAAAACAACTTAACAATAGGGTGTAGATCACATATTTACAATTCGTAAGCCTCGGTGATGTAGTGGTAGAGCGTCCGCCTCTGGTGTGGGAGGTCGTGTGTTAACAACGAAGATACTGGTCATAAGAAGCAGTGGAATAAGCTGATTTTAATCTTTGCCGATCGTGAAGTCTCGAATGTATGTTTTCGTAGGGCGTGTTAATGTGGTTTTCTTTAATGTTCAATTATTACAGCTAGGAATCTGCCGTGGCCGAGTGGTTAGCGTCGGGGATTGGAAACCGAGTGTCCCTGAATCGATTCCAAGTCGCGGCAGTCAGGGTTGAGTGCCTGTGGTCAATGCACATTTCCAAGCCTACTGTAACCAGTCGCGGCACGACGGCCATGGTTGAGTGCCGTTGGGAAAATCACATGTCCTAGTCTACTACTGGTTTGCTTACCCAGGGATCATGAATAAGTGAACTGAAGCCGTGATATAACTGAAATAATGTTGAAAACTGAGTAAAACCCTAATAAAACAAATCAAACAAATGGTTAGAGCTCACACCTATATCAAGATCAATCAAAATTGTTAGTCCGGGCTATAGTACGACTGATCAGTGATAGCTTAATGGGTCGCTCAAGTTGTGTACTTCGATGAATGAATGAATAAAGGAGTTACGTAGATTTGTCCTTTTGATCTATGGTTTGCTAAATTTGATTTACTATTACAGTCAAATAATCATCTATGTTTAAATGAGCTATCACAGTGAGAAAAGTAGTAAATGGACCATGAACACGATTATGATTTTGATGCGATAGGCGTCAATAAACTATAAGCTCGAGCCATTAACCCTTTTTCACATACAGACGCTTTCTGACGCCTCTTCAGCAATGTCTCCATTTACCGCAATGTTTTCTAACCTTATTCAATAATTATACTTTCATTTCCTGATTTTCATTTTTTTTTTTTTGCTAAGACATCTTCAATGTCTGTTAATGTTTGATGAGACACACATTATACTCGTATTAAAACAAAAACTAATCTGTGGTCAGCTATGGGTTATAGTGCTGTAGTGGAATCATGCATATAGATTGTTCGTGTATCTGACCTCTCTCGTCTCCGTCGTGAGGAATTCGATTTCCGTATTATCGTCAAATATAGGACATTCGACAATACGGTTATCGTGCAGTGTGTTACAACACGTGTTTTTCTGTTACAATTATCCGTAGATAAAGCTATTATTGGATTGATATTCATTCAGCCCGAATCTTGACGATGTCATTGCAGTGATAATAGGCATGTCTTACATATCTGCAGCTTTTCAAGCCTTCGATATTAACCTCATGTTATTGGGTCGTCTGCTTTTAAAACAACTGAGCATAAATTTGTACCAGATATACAATTGTGAAAACAAAAATGGTTGTAATTCAGAAATTAAACAGTGCAGGAAAATGCGAAATTGATCATATGTAGTAAATATTCCTTTTGCCGAATTGCTTTAAAACGTCGTCTGCGGCAAAGGGATCAACATTCGTATGAGAAATTAAGGGTAAACAATTTAATTAATTTTCAATGATTATTCACCGTCCTGATGTATCTACATGTTTGTGAAGAAAGTGTTTTTATATATTTGTGATAAAATAACATTCAAATAATATTGTGACAGAGTATTGAAGTGTTATACTACCATCGATGGAGCGTTTTATCATTTCAGTGTATATGGTACAGAGAAGGGAAACAGTATTTTCTTAGAATTGTGTCTATAAATATAGCCAATTTGTTTGTAAGTTCCTTATTTGGCAGTGTGTGCGTTTAACATAACTTTTCACTCTAAATGCGGTATTCCGTCATGGCATTAGAGAGCAGAATAACGTTATAATACTTTCATCGCAACTGATAAGTATATATACTAGATCTACAAAGACGTTCTGCACATCACCTTAAGACGCTTCGATACGGACTGATTTACGTTGGATTCGTTATTGATTTACACGACATATTGATGGTGGATTTAATATGTTTTATATAATATAAACCTCGTCTAACAATTACGTTTTTTATTCAGGTTTGGTGTGTGCAATTGGAAATAACAATCGAGAACGTATACTTTTACGTGTTTCTTAACCCGTTCCATTTGTACACACATTTGGACGCATCTGAAACAGACGACTTTCGAAAACATTGTTGCAGAGGAAGAAGTTGCTTATCATGATCTACATGTATTTAACATTTTCACGATTTTTTTTTTACTTGATACGATAAAACAATTTGTTCTTTAAAAGCTTTTACATATTTCATCTAAGCATGGTCAAACTTGACTGATAGTACTATTTGTTGTTGTTGGACACAAATATTGAAGTCAGTATATGTGTTTATTGAGACAAACAATACGACTTTCTTATATGGATAACATATTTTTCTCTGGAAAATAACTTTGATTTGATGGAAGAACTTGTTGTGATATAATCTATTTTTGATGAAAAGAAATCCACATAATGGCTAGTTCAAATAATATCAGACAGTATTTGTGTTTACTCCGACAATCAACATTACCGTCTTAAATAGACAACGTTCTTTTCTCTAAGGAATAACATTCATATGCTGGATTAACTATGTGTGATATTAACTACGTTTGATTAAAAACTAACAAGACAAAATGGCTAGTTCAAATAATACGAGTATGAATTCGTTTATCCTAATTGGTAACGTGACGTTAAGCTGGGATGACGTCGAGGACGTGTTTCCGTCATTAGACACAGCCTCGATTGTGCTCACCGCGCTGTACGTACCCGTGTTTATAGTGTCGTTACTGGGTAACTTGTCCTCGTTGGTCATCCTCATTAAAACGTCCACTAGACTGACCCGTATAAAAAATGCTTTTCTGCTGAACCTAGTTGGAGCCGACATTGCAGGTAAGAATTGTTTTGTTTTTTTAAAGTCCTTTTTTATTTATTCCCTTCGTGTATATGTGATTTGACTCATCTCTAGCAGAAGACATCTGAACATAGTGTGACAAAAAGGGAAATTGTTCTTCATGAGCAACTTCTCCTTTTGCGAGTACAATTTTACAAATTAAATACATGTATTTTCCTGTTTTACCTTTATTGTTTCAAGCGTGTCGCCTGCAGATTCATTTTATGCGGGAAAGAGATAAATATTTGCTAATTTTCCAATTACTTATATAATCAAATTATGATATCTTGCATTGCAGAGGTTAGTGTCGATAAAAATCTCTGAAAAAAAAACGATATTTGATCCCGTTAAGTCATCTTTTTAATTCTTTTTTCACATGTAGACGCTTTTTGACGCTGACAACTTGTGAAAACAATTTGGCAAACGATTTCTATTTTCGTAAGAAATTTCAGCTCAATTCAATAATTACACTTCATAGATTTTCCATATTTTTACGCAGTTGGAAAGGGTTAAAATGTGTGGGTTAGGGAGACGGAAACAAATGAAATGAGCTATTTTCTATTTTGGCAAACTGTTTACAACAGTAAAAGTGTATTAAAGGCGTATGCTACAGTTATTTATCAAAAGATTTCCCAATCATAGAATTTCTTTTTTCTTTGTATTTTGTTAGTTCATACAATAACTAGTTGAAATAAGAAAAAAAAAATATGTTATCGATTTAAAAAAAAAAATATTCGTCTGTAAATGACATGACCAATTTCATCAAAGGCACAAATATAGGCATTTTGGCCGAAAACCTAAAACACACAAAAAACAATAAATGAAAACTACAAATCATATTTAAGTTCATATATAACTTTATATATATAATTTAAATCAATATGAAAATAGAATTTGTGAGAAAAATATGAAAAAAAATATATTAAGCTGTTATTCAAGGTCGAAATGGTGTCACATTTTACCCCTGAAAAAGTTAAAATCATACAATTTTTCAAGAAATTTTTCATTCTACAAAATAGAATTTTCTGTAATTATCCATAAACACTGAACATGGTTCACTTTAATAAAAAATGCAAAAAAAAGATAGGTCACCGTACTCCTTTTCTGGAAAATCGACTTTTTCCTTGAAGCACAGACTGTTTTTTAAGCAAAACTGCTGTTTTTCTAAGAAAATGCAAGAAAAAGCAAGGAAAAAGTCCCTTTACTCTAAAAGGAGTACGGTGACCTATATATTTGTTTGCATTTTTTATCAAAGTGAACGATGTTTAGTGTTAATGTATAATTACAGAAAATTCTATTATGTAGAATAGAAAATTTCTATGATTTTAACTTTTTCGGGGGTAAAATTGACACCATTTCGACCTTGAAAAACAGCTTAATATATTCTTTTTCCATTTTTTCTCAAAAAATCCTTTTTCATATTGATTAACATTCTATATATAAAGTTATTTGAACTTTAATATGATTTGTAGTTTTCATTTTAATTTTTTTGTGTGTTTTAGGTTTTCGGTCAAAATGCCTATATTTGTGCCTTTGATGAAATTGGTCATGTCATTGATAGGCCAATATTTTTTTTTTAGATCGATTATTAACATATTTTTTTCTTATTTAAACCAGTTATTGTATGTTCTAATAAAATACAAAGAATAAAGAAATTCTATGATTGGGAAATTTTTTGTGAAAAAACTGTAGCATACGCCTTTAAACAAGTATATTTTTTCACGATGTAACTTTTCCTGCCAGAAGTTATTTTAAAAGCAGACGACTTTGAACATATCGTATAAAGATTAGATGAATAAACCTTATACCATCTACGTGAACTTGGGGGCACTCCTGGCTTTTATATACGGGAAGATGAATGGACGAGCTGGTAATAATATGCGGTAAACGGATTTGAAAAAAACCCAAAACATGTCTAACGGCAAAACTGTTGAAATGAAAAACTATTTATTTCATTTGTATTGATAATGACAGAATAATCAGACAGGTGATGTAATATTCTTAATCAACTAACAAATTCAGACAAACAAACTGTTATTATCAATAACTACTACATCAATACAATTAAGTAAATAACAAATAATTAGTCAAATTATCAATTAAACCAATATTTTGCCCTTGAGAGTCAATAAATATTCTGTATATGAACTCTGAAGCACCAGATCCTGTTGCTCCTTTGGTTTCGGGGGAAACACTGGAGAGACAAGATTTCCAACAACCAACATAGAACCGGAAAGTTCTAGATAAACAAAGTACGTTGAATGCCATCTGCTGCCAGAGGGTGCCAGTCTATAGAACCAGGAAGTTTTATTTGAGAGGGTTCGGCAAGAGGAGGCAAGTCTATTGTGTTATATGTTGGAGGAGATACAGGATTGTCAGCCATTGGATTATATGACTTGGGAATACAAGAGCAATTGTTTTAATATTTAAGTCTAAAGTATGACTGAGATTTGAGCCCAAAAGAAATTTAGTGCAGAAATGGATTGAATTGACCCACAAGGGATGGAACTGTTGATAATCTCTTTAAATGAACGCTATTTATTTCACAAGTTGGTTTTCACTATTGAAGCGTGAGGAATGCAACATTGTGTTAGCCAGTAGTATGAACTAATATGGACTTATAAATACTTATTGACATACCTTGGTCAATATTGTTTTGGTTTTCTTTGACACGTCCATGTATCTGGCAAAGTATCCATACAATATATAACCCTTTCCCATGAATAGACACTTTCTGATGTCTATGCAGCAGATATCATTTAAAAACATTGTGGCAAAAGGTCAGAATTGCTCATGATGAGCAATTTCTTCTTTTGCCACAATGTTTTCAATATCTAAGTAATTATACCTTCCTTTATAGATATTTTCTATATATTTAGTAGATGTTTTTAAGTCGTCTGCTGTAGATTCGCGGTATGTGGTGAAATGGGTAAGGAGAGTTGAGTGGCGCTCTGCGAAAACCAACCGAAAGAAAATTGCGATCAGTATAGATCCAGATAAGCCAGCACATCAGCATTCTGATCTTGCTCTGCACTATTCGCCAACAAATCATAAAATGTTCCAAGAGACTGTAGTACAGCAGTGTTCATGTGTCCCACATACAACATATCTGCAGCGGACGACTTCAGAAAGTTCATATTTAGGCAAATATTTTGAAAATACCTACAAATGAAATTATAATTATTAAATTCAGTTAAACTCATTGTAGCAAAAGGAGCAGTTGCAATTTCTTCTTTTGTCTCAATGTTTTCAAAAGTCGGTCTACTGAGGAAACGTAAGAAAGCGCCTTCATGCAAGTTGGGAAAAGTAAAGCATGCCACAGGAGGCATGTCTTTTTCCGCACGTGTAATAAATAAGTTAATTGTATTTTCCCCCAGTGTACCACTCATTTCGTGATTTGAATTTCTTGGATCTTAAACTCTCTCCAACATATAGACCCATTTTACTTTTTAAGCTCTGTGCGAACAAATTGCTGCTGCAGATAGGTCAACAGTCGTATGTAGCAGGTAAACAGGCTGCACTATCTACAAAAGAGTTGATGTTGTACTTTACGATGATCTATCGGTCAATATATCAGGTTTATAGGGTTGTGGTGCGTAAGAAATATAATCACGAATGTTGAAAGCCTCATTAAACAATCTCATTACATGATATCAATCTACGGGCAAATGGTATTTAACCCTTTCCCATATACAACAAATCTGCAGCAGATGACTTTGAAAACATAGTGACAAAAACCTGAAACAATCTCCATAAAAGATAGATTGATTTTTAAATAAAGTTGAAAACGTTGTGGCCAAAGGTGAAATTGCTCATCATGAGCAATCTTACCTTTGACCACACATTTTATAAAAGTTGTCTGCTGCTATTGCGCCGAAATGCGTCTGCAGGTGGGAAAGGGTTCAACAGGTTTATTTCTCCGACATGATTTAAATGAATTGAACAATGACGTTAAATATTGTCTCAATTTGTTTATATTGACACACCCGTTTATTTACTAAAATAGTTTAACCATTTCCCACATGTAAATAGTAAATATTCGTTTTGACTTAACTACAGCAGCATATGGAGGAATTTCTCCTTTTGCCATATTGTCAGCAATGTCGTCTGCTGCAGAAGCGTAAAAATGCGTCCGCAAGTGGGAAAGGGTTTTACAACACAACGTTTTTTAACCCTTTCCCACATACAACAAATCTGCCGCAGACGACTTTGAAATTATCAAATCCAAAATATAGAAGATTTGAATAAATGATAATAAGATTATTGAATATAGTTGAAATCGTTGTGGCAAATGCAGAAGAAATTGCTCATTATGAGCAATTTCTCCTTTTGCCACTGTGATTTCAAAGGTCGTCTGCTGCAGAGGCGTCAGAAAGCGTCTATATGTGAGAAAGGTTTAAAACAACATGTTCCAATTCCACCAACATTACTTAGCGTTAAGTAATACTGTGTAAGCCATAATTGATGGAATGCATTAAAGTGAATGGCTTAGTTGAAATAAATATTAACATTGCTGACGAAATATTTTGGCATTTTTATAGGGAAACAAAATTGATGACATATGCTTTTTGTTTTTAACTATTTAAGTATAACTTATGGCTAAGTAAGGTTGGTGGAATGGCGGAACTGCTCGATTGGACTGAACTCCAGCAAAAAGAAATTATAGTCAAATACTGATCTGCGTCGAAACATTACGCAAAGTGCACCATGTTGGTTCGTCTCGTGGAACGGCTCAAATAACCTTTTGTTACATGGAGAAATGGTTCGTTCTGATCAATTTCTAGTTCTTGCCAAAATATGTCCAAAATACTCTAGAGCTTTCAAAAGACGTACATGTATGTATGTATCGGACGAAGGTTTTTCTTAAATTCTAGTTGTTGTAGGTGCACCTGTTTACCCTTACCAGTATCAACTATTAAACGTCTAAAAGCGTTTCAGGTGCGAAGAAAACATAATTTGAAGAAAACAACATATTAAAAGCATTGACAAGAAGTAATATGATTATTCTAGCATTTCCCATGCACTTAAACGGATATATTAGACGGCTTATTTATACCAAGTCCCAAACAGCTTTTATAACGATTTAAAGCGTAGTTTATAGAATTTAGAACATTAAAATGTCAAAACCACTTGGCAGCAGCCATTTGGATAGAATAATCCACATCAATATACAAAACGTGACACGACTTATGAAAGGGTGTCTCATAAAGATGTTCGTTAAGAGAAAATACTTAAACTTCTGCTTTTCCCTCTATACGCGACTCTAAAAAGGTCCCGGGTTCGAATCCCTTGATGTGCGGGTTCTGCCTTCGGGATTGTTCCCCGCAAACGGCGATTAAAGATAGTTTCGCAATCGATGCAAAATAAATAAGTTAAAACTAAAAGAGGTTTGCGTTATATTATATTGTATATTATAAACGTCTTTTAACTAGAATTGCGAACAATACAGATCAAGATCAGCCTGCAAACATTCTAATCTCGACCTACGTACAGTGTTTTATTCTCAGGTATCAATATTGTTTGGAACTATTTCATAACTAACGAACTTGTGAAAACAAAGGGAGATGACACGGTGTCATTCCGCGGTATAGGGTGCACTTCGGGATGTAGTCCGATTAAAAGCTATCATTATGCCATGAAATTGGCTAAAGAATTTAGAGAATGCGCGTAGCTTAGATTGGTTATCTCCCTTTATACTTCACTATCACAAATATAGAGCATAAGCAAAGAATGAGCAGAATCCGTCCCGTGAGATTTTGTGAGATTACAAACGAGAGGTTTTCCGGCGCATGCGGGGTTTAGTTAAAAAATGATTTATACATTTCGAGTGGTTTGATTAATAACGTATTTCCATATAAAGCGGTCCTGATACAGGTAAGTTGTACAGATTACCGCCAACTCTCATACACACGCTCACTCGATCATTTTATTTATATAACAAGCTTTGTTTGCAACGAAACATTATGAGGTCGACATTTATAATAAAGCTAAATGGTGTATGTAGCGTTAAATTAATTTTCTGACAGCTCAATCAAACCGAATTTGTCAACAACAACAATTTCAACAATCCGTCTTTGCCGAAAAAAATCATCTGTCTTTATAAAACGATCCAGATCCCATGTTCCTATGGCGTGCAGAATGTGTTTGCCGTGTTAAAACCTGATTGTATCGTATTGGCGCATTAATGCTATCACTCACTCATATCTGCTGCGATCGATTGGTTTTTGCAGCCATAAGAGTTTATAGACGTAGATTAATCGCAGCTAATGTGCAAAAACACGGGAAAAAACACGATAAACCCTTCTTCAACTTTCTCGCAAAGTGTAATCCATCTTAATGAAAATATTTATTTTGAGTGAATTTCGTGAAACTGAAATGAGCATCTGCATTATGGAAATATAAGTTTTTTCTTTCTTTTGTATTTGTTTATATTCCCTAACGAGAAAGAGAGAGAATTATAATTGCAGGCGGTTTCCTTGCTAACGCTCGCATAGTCGCCCGGCACACGTTGTTGTTGAAACCATAACTCTAAAACAATGACATGGATTCATGTCAAGTGTGCTATGTAGGTATAGGATGAAATGGTGAATTGCAGTGTGCAACGTTCAGGATCTTGTTTTATCAACAGTCCTAATAACAATCGTAGCTTCAAAATGTACGTCCGATTGTTTTGCAATAACAACAAGCCCCATAACTCTTAATCTTTTTAATTCGGGGGACGGTCCCCATGATTCCTGAAGTTTGTCATTGGAAAAGAAAGCGTGCAGAGTAAACTATAGCCGAAGAGATGTGGAGTCATACATTTATCTATGGTTTTATGAAGAAGCATTCTTTGCTTTTGTGTTCATGACACAAACTATCATATCCTCTTAAAGTATTGTTTTTTTACTTGTGGGCTTTTATATTCTGAACTCTTGACACGACTATGAGGAAGACTTAATTAATAATTGTATACCAATAAGTGAGACAGGTGTTGTAGCGATATCCTTTGATACATTAACCCCAAATCAATATGAGCGTGTGCATGCTAACAAAGGTACAAGTTTGCATTCCTGAACAGTGTAGGATCAGATCATTTAGTCCACATTCTCAGTCTTATCAGAATCTACACAGTTTGACAGACTATTCTAACAAGATTGTGTAAGTAATATGTGAACATTATATATCTGGATCGCTACTGGTCATAGAAGGATATCTTGTACCTTTTCCATGCATAGACCCATATGATGAACCTACTTTGAACTGGTAAGCTAGCAGGACTTGGCTTCCCCGTTACATTAATGAACTTCGATGTTTTTAATGGATAATGACATATAAATGAATCCTGTCTACCGACTTCGAGTCTTAATTAAACTCCGATATGATATTATGACATAGTGGCATAGCAATAGTTGGGCTTCTCATCTCGTTATTTGTTAGAAGGTGCATATAGGTATTTTCTTTAGATTATTTTAAAGGTGCTCAACTCCAGATGAGGATCAACATTTTGAAATGTTGAAACTACTTCAAATATTGCTTAAAACAAAGTAAAGAACAAATAGATCAAAACTATTTTGGCAATAATGTTAAATCAAAGCACTGAAAGTGCTCACAGCAAGGGGCTAACTGCAGATAACATTTGGACATGGATTTACCGATCCCAAAAGTCTAACTTGAACACTTTACACTAGCAATTTGTTAGTTAGCACTTTATATCCATATATTAAATGATAAAGGAGTAAAGCAAAACACTGTAAACACAGTATGATGGTCTATCGATATACTAAAAGTTGGCATACATATGCGCATCTGCTATCTGGATAGTTTCTGCTTAGCACACCTCCTGGTTTACAATGGATTTTTAGCCGTGTCTTTTTTTAATGCAATTAACACATATACATTTCATATCAAAATCACAATAACCTAACAATATTGAGAGTCCAATTTTACTTTCAAAGCAGAAATAAAATAATGTGTTATCTACATTTTCTTCAGCGTGCAATGACTGAAATATTGTTAAAAGCGACGTAAAACATCATACACACGATTTAATCATTTCTTAGTGTTTCACAACGCATAGGTGAATAGTTTTAAATGCATTGCTTTTGAATTCATTTTAAATCCCAACATTTTGAAAGAGTTTATTGCAGCGGTGTTAAATGACAATTGCACCACTGATATCGGCAATTTATAAGACAAAAAATATTATATTTTTCTTATAAAAAAAATTATCTGCCCAGAGCGGGAATCGAACTCAAGTCTCCCGTTTCACGGCCGAACATGCTAACCGCTACGTTACGCGGCCACTTCGATGCCTTTCATTTATAACATAATTATAAACCAATACACGAGTTAGCGAAATATTTAGTATTGAAACGTTTTATCTTGATAAAAAACAAATGTCATTTAAATAATTTGTTTTATAACTGGGACTTGACTATCTTATTCCGTCTGCTGGGGTTGTTCAGGTGAATTTTGGTTGAGAATTTGATGTATTTACCTAGGAATCTAAAATGAAATACTCTAGTATTCCTAATTATCGTTCCGCTGATAATACATTTTATTCGAAAGGATTTTTGGACATTACGACGCCTAGGCTCACTTGCACATTTATCGTATATATGTTATATTTTGTCAACTGTTTATTTTATTATCATTTAAATAATTTGAATGTTTGAGTATATATGTTATCATTGGGACTCATTTATCTTAATTTGTTTTTGAGTCGGAATCGAAAAGTTGCCTTTACTCCATTCGATTTACAATATTTAGGAATTACCAATGAACTTTACGCGCGATCAAGTATGTTGAAAGCGTAGAAATACATTTTAATTATTAATCATGTAATTCATTTGTTTTAACATAATTTTTTTTTTGAGTTATTCCTTTTGTGTTAGTGATGTCGAATCACATCAATTTTCGGCTTCATATGTCAACAAGTTACCGCATTTTGATTTTAAGACAGGAACTATTGGCGGTACAAGATGACCAACATGGAAATTAGCTGGCAACAGTCATTTCATTTTTAACAAAATATTCCACAAATCATCCACTTTTATTGACATTATGTACGATCTGCAACCACCAATACATCTATATTAAGTCGAGATGGTGTTCAGAAACGGAGAGCTGATGTAGAAAGACAGATGTGAAGTAATTCAATGCCGATATCGTAAAACGCCTGTCTAGATTCCAGTCTCAAAATGATGCGTCGTTTCGAAAATTAGCTACTATAGTAATTGGCTCTAAAGAGCCCCTTGCTAAAAACAAGCAATTGAGAGTCATGAAAATGTACAAAATTTGGGGTACTGGGTATATCTAGCCATTAAAAATGAATCATGAACGATCAATATTTAGATGTTTATTGTACTGGAAAGTTAAATGATTACTCTAATTTATCCCAGAATTATGATTCTAATATTTCAAGACAAATTATGAACAGTTTTAAAACTTAGACTAAACTATCTATACTCTAGGCTTTATTCAGCAATCTAGGCCTCTGGCCAATAATACAAAAATATTTAACAAATGCGACATACATTATGCATTATATAATACAAAAGGATTTGTTAAACAGTGTCCATTATTAGTCGCCGGGCAGAAGCCCGCGACTTCTATTTTTAATAGGTTTCGGAAATCACATGGGAGGGGGGATTATTATTAGAAAGAAACACATTTAGATGTCTTGAACATATTACAATTGTGTTTGTTTAAAAACACTAAGAAATGACACATCTAAAATGAAATAAATATTCCGATGTTTTAGGTATTTTCAGTTTCTTTATTTTGACTCGCATTTATGTTTTTTTGTTTTATTTACGAAGACAAAACAGTCCCTATTAGCTAGACTGGTATACTTTATTTTACACTATATACTACATGTACTCAAAAGGCGATAACTACAAACCTTTACGTCGCAGTCTAATTTGTTTACATACGCGCACCTGCTTGAAGCGTGACTCGCAAATACCAACTGCGTAGATCAATCTCCTTTGCAGAGAGCCGTCTCTTTACACTCACTTACAAATAGTAAATCGTAGGTGATTTAGAATGTTTATTTGGTTCGAAACAAATGAAGAAAAGAACAAACCGAGATAAAACTAGTTTTAATAGAAAAAATACTTTGAACGAACACTCTCTGCCTATAAAGAGTTTCAAGAACGACACCTCTGCGAATAAGAAAGAATCGGGTCTTTCGTACAAAAACACTCGTATATTAATGAGTTAACAGTAAGCAGTGTAAAGAGTTGACGATCGCAAGCCATGCGATACAACATATTATCCCATCCGATATACACTATGATAATGCATATCGAAGATCATATTATACAATATATCTTTACAGATACATATTGCCATGAGATGCAACTTTTTATATCATCCGATATACACCATCATAATGCATATCAAAGAACATATTATACAATATATGTATACAAATACATTTTACACAATTTAAACTTTACTTGCTCATTTAACCTTTTAATGTTGTCCGATGTATATACACTTTAAATAATTTTAAGACTGTCTCTTCATCGCTGTTAAAAAGCTGATAGCATAATTGATATGTGGGTGTAGACGACGATATTGAAAAGCTATTGAATAGAAAAAACATTGTGGCAACAGGAGAAATTGATCCCATTCTCACTTTGCTATATTTTTAAAATATGATCTGCTACAGCCGCTTCAAAATTTCGGCTTTCTTTTATCACATGACAACGCTTGTATCCGATCTAATATACCCATTACATATTTCTTTATATGTCACATGTGTAACATAACATGACCGAATTACTATTTTTGTATTCATCAGCGAATGTTTACAAAATGGCTGCGGAGAACGTGTATCCGGTAAACACAAACGTCACGATAGATGGACGAGATAAAGTGACCATTATCGGTCATACAAGTTTTACGGAGGGTGAAATATACACATTTCTGATTGAGTTTATTAACTATTACAATTAATATTCTTATATGTATACGTAGTGTCTGATATTGTATAGTTGTTTTACCATAGATTTTGTATAGAGTTGTTTTACCATAGATTTTGTATACGGAACTTTTATCCCAATTACATGTATAAGTCGAAAGCGAACATTGAGCCTTATAGAATCACACACACTTTTACATCGATTGCGAAACAATTGTTCAGCCTATACTAATTACGCTCGATGTCTGCTTCCTTTTGACATACCAATAACATGTTTGTCACCATACATTACCATTACTAGAATTATATCTGTATTCCTATCTGACTGAAGAAAGTGAAACGATCTGTGCTATTTTGTCGGTACAATAAAACTTACATTGACGAGTTTCTTGTCAACAGGATTTATTCCCGTTTAAGGAATGCGCCGTGGTCGACTGGTAAGCGTCGGGGATTTGAAACCGGGTGACGGGGGTTCGATTCCCAATCGCGGCACGATGGCCATGGTAGAGTTCCCTCGGGCAAGGCACATGCCCTAGCCATGTGCTGGTTTGTTTACCCATGGATCATGAATAAGTGAACTGTCGCCGTGATATAACTGAACTAGTGTTGAAAGTGGCGTAACCCCCCCCCCCCCCCCCCCCACCGCAAACAAAAAAATCAACTGCTGATATTGCAATACATGTTTGACAATGAATATTGTAGTGAAATAATTTGCTATGTCTAAATCAATGCGCGACCAGTGTAAATCTAGATCAGCGTCAAATATATGGAAACTATCTATAAATGAAATAAGAATTATTGAATAAAGTAGAAAACATTGTGGTTTAAGGAGAAAATGCACATTATGAGCATTTTCTCGTTTTGCTGCGTTTTCAAAAGTCGTCTGATTCAAAGGCGTCAGAACTCGCCTTTTTGTTGGAAAGGGTTAAAGTTTGATTTTTGCAATCACTGCTCACATTATCTATATATTTGTCTAACGAATCGTTCGCTATAATGAACTCTTACTATCAGAATGGCCAGCCATCATGAAAATTACCAAAAACAACATAAACAAAATTACTTCTAAAAAAATATCTCCACGTGTAACGGAATTTAGTTAATACGGTCCTACTAAATACTGCAAGGACTACAAGGACGGCTGTTGTATGACAAGGACGGTTAAAACGTTGTTTAATTAATATATTTATATTTAAAATTACCTTTAATATACCCATAATGCGATATAATAACTAACTTTAAAAGAAAAAGAAAAAAAAAATTAGGAAAAAAAGTGATAGTCTTTTTATATATCTAAACTTACTTTAAAAGGCGAGAGAAAAAAAGGAAACTTATTTTTTTTCCATAATAATAGTGACATTCCCCCTATGACAAGGACATGCAAGGACAGCTTTATAGTATGACAAGGACGGTTGAAACGGTATTAAATTAATATATTTATATTAAAAATTACTAAAAACATCTAACACGTCTATATGGACACTTTAAACAAACTAAATGTAGCATCCAGGCTTCGACTTCTCTCAAGTTTGTTAAAATTAGGCGACTTGGTTATTAACTATTTCAACTTACATGAAACATCTTTTAACTTCTTCTTCTCAAGAACTTATAGTGGGATTTTGATGAAACTGCATGTATAGCATACTTAAATTGACCTCTAAGATTTGCTCAAATTGGGTCAGTCTGGTCATTATCTAGGTCTTCATGTGAATTTATGTTGTTCACAATTGGTATAAAATAAACAAATGTAATAAAGTTTATTTCAGTTTGAATAATTTAATTAAATAAATGTCATAAAATCATGTTAAAATAATTAACATACATATATATATATACAGAACAGTAAATAGCAAATAATAATACACAGAACACAAATTGTCGGATTGATTTGATTTATTGGGGTTTAACGCCGTTTTTAACAATTTCTCAGTCATTGTAACAAAATAGAGTTGGCTTGGCCTAAATAAAAGACGGTCAGTCAGTGCAGGTTGGTCACGTATGGTTTTAACTTATCGCAGGATTGTCAGGGAGATGATTGTTTATGAAGTTATTATCATATACATATGTGATAAGTGATATTAAGCATATTAAGAGTTCATTTCATGTAAATCCGTTGAGAATTAAGGAATTGACGGGTTTAAAAACGTTAATTACGTTAAACTATGTTGCTATTTTCATTTGGCCTATAAATGTATTGAAACTAGTTGTTGATTGTGAATTACGATTTGCACGGGAATTTTGCCTGTCATCAGGAGACCCAGAGGTTGATTGGTGCTATATAACTTACTCAAACATTTGTTTTGACCGTCAGTATCACAGGAGTTACCAGATGGTTTTCACTCGTTATAGTGAGAGGTAGTTGATGTGACCAATTCACACGGCATATGGGTATGTAAATTCTTAGTTATTGTGCAAAGGGGTTTTCGGCATAATGAAGGAATGGAATCTGTGCAAATTTACAATGTTAGGGATTGAGATAATTATTACATGATTGAATTGTTTAGAGAATTTCTGGTTCACGAAGTGAATGTTTTTTACAGAAATTGAGTCCGTTAGGAGCGAGACAATGTGTTATGCTATTGGGAAAGATATGTTTGTATGAAAAGGATAAGAATGGAAGTGGGAAATGTAAAAGGATATTAGTACAGAGATGAGCTACCATAGGAGTATAAAATGGTAGGCCGTTATGTTTACGGAACATTATTGATATTATTGTAAGACATGGTTATTTATTACAATTTTAGCCGTTTTATGTCTGGCAGACAATCGAAGGTCCAAACGTAGAAGTTTGAAGAACCAGTGTGTGTGACGCAGTCCACAACTTAATAAGACGTCGTAACGGGGGACATTAGGAGTGCCGTCACAGGACGTGTAGAACCATATATCCACAGTTGTGTGGCTTGTCGATCCCGGAATCCAAGGATATACGCGACGCAATGAATATAAGTACAACGACTCGGTGAAGTCGGGAAACGGATACAGTTGGATGTGAAGTACAACGTGTATGAACATTCCAAATACAGGGTACAGTAACGGAAGTGATGGGACAGTTAAGTGACTGGGGTGAGAGTGTGTATGAGAGTGCGTGAGTAGTTCTTTTGTTTATAGCCTCTCGATTTGTCAGGAAAGAAGTGATTACTTAAAATTGTATATATTTCATAACTGTAAATTAAACATATATTTTTATTCAACCATCGGCGTTCAATTCTACTTTAGTGAGTTGTCGACCCTTGACCATCTTGTGACAAATGGTGTCAGAAGTGGGATACGTACATTAATGCTGCGTTATTTGCGTATAGGGAAGTGCCACAGGAAAGTCTGGGGTTTTCTCCCATTTGAATTACTCTATGGCCGGACGGTCAGAGGACCGTTGAGCATTTTGAAAGAGTTATGGTCTGGCGAGGTCAATGATGTTGAAGTGAAATTGACATACCAGTACGTAATAGATTTACGTGAGCGACTCGAAGAGACATGTAAGATGGCACAGGATGAGTTAAGTAAGGCAAAGTCTAGACAGAAGATATACTATAACAAACGGGCAAAGGACAGAAGTTTCCCGATAGGTGCCAAGGTTCTGGTATTACTTCCGGTAAGTCACAATAAATTATTATTGCAGTGGAAGGGTCCATTTGAAGTGATCAAGGTGATGAATAAGGTAGATTATAGAATTAATATGAAGGGTAAGGAAAAGACTTTTCATGCCAATATGTTGAAACAGTACAATGAGCGAAGTGCTGATGACGGTAGTAGTGATAAAGGTATATTAGCAGTGGTTTGTTCTGCAGTTATTGAAGATAGTGAAGATCGGAAATTAGATAATGCAGACGTAGATTGGGTAGATGAGAAGATACCTTTAGAGTGTCTTTCTAGAGTAGGTAACGAGTCTAAGAAAGATGTAGACGTTTGTAAAGAATTGTCTCCTGAACAGAGGGAACAGGTTGACATGGTTTTGGAAGAGTTCGCCGATGTTTTGACAGACATACCGGGAACTACTTCACTTGTTGAACATGCTATTAAATTAAATACATCAGAACCCATCAGGTTCAAGGGTTATCCTATTCCATACCAGTCGGTGGCAACAGTAAACGAAGAGGTCAGTAAGATGTTAGAGTTAGGAGTCATAGAGCATTCTAATGCACCGTTTTCGAGTCCTATAGTATTGGTTAGGAAGAAGGACGGCACAGTTCGTTTCTGTATAGATTTCAGACAGTTAAACAGGGTGACAGTGTTTGACGCTGAGCCAATGCCAAATATCGAAGAGATATTCTCGAAGGTATCGAGGGCAAAGTATTTTACTAAAATTGATCTTAGTAAGGGTTATTGGCAGGTGCCGTTGACAGAGCAGGCGAAAGATATGACGTCTTTTGAAACGCCAAAACGGTTGTTTCGGTTCAACAAGATGCCGTTTGGTTTGGTTTGTGCGGCAAGTACTTTTTGTAGATTGATGAGGAAGGTTTTAAAGGATTTAGATTTTGCGGATAGTTTCATAGACGACATATTAGTATTTACCGTTACATGGGAGGAACATATAACCGCTTTAAGAGATTTTTAGTAGGTTGAAGGTAGCCAAGTTAACAGCTAGACCGAGTAAATGTAGCATAGGATTTGGAAATCTGGAATGCAATACTAAGGGAAATTAAGATACGGGTTGTAAATAGTACAGGGAACGAACCTGGTGTATTTTGTTAAATAGACAAAGTGTAACCACTTTATCCTTGGGGGGAACGTGTTGTAACAAAATAGAGTTGGCTTGGCCTAAATAAAAGACGGTCAGTCAGTGCAGGTTGGTCACGTATGGTTTTAACTTATCGCAGGATTGTCAGGGAGATCATTGTTTATGAAGTTATTATCATATACATATGTGATAAGTGATATTAAGCATATTAAGAGTTCATTTCATGTAAATCCGTTGAGAATTAAGGAATTGACGGGTTTAAAAACGTTAATTACGTTAAACTATGTTGCTATTTTCATTTGGCCTATAAATGTATTGAAACTAGTTGTTGATTGTGAATTACGATTTGCACGGGAATTTTGCCTGTCATCAGGAGACCCGGAGGTTGATTGGTGCTATATAACTTACTCAAACATTTGTTTTGACCGTCAGTATCACAGGAGTTACCAGATGGTTTTCACTCGTTATAGTGAGAGGTAGTTGATGTGACCAATTCACACGGCATATGGGTATGTAAATTCTTAGTTATTGTGCAAAGGGGTTTTCGGCATAATGAAGGAATGGAATCTGTGCAAATTTACAATGTTAGGGATTGAGATAATTATTACATGATTGAATTGTTTAGAGAATTTCTGGTTCACGAAGTGAATGTTTTTTACAGAAATTGAGTCCGTTAGGAGCGAGACAATGTGTTATGCTATTGGGAAAGATATGTTTGTATGAAAAGGATAAGAATGGAAGTGGGAAATGTAAAAGGATATTAGTACAGAGATGAGCTACCATAGGAGTATAAAATGGTAGGCTGTTAGGTTTACGGAACATTATTGATATTATTGTAAGACATGGTTATTTATTACAATTTTAGCCGTTTTATGTCTGGCAGACAATCGAAGGTCCAAACGTAGACGTTTGAAGAACCAGTGTGTGTGACGCAGTCCACAACTTAATAAGACGTCGTAACGGGGGACATTAGGAGGAGTGCCGTCACAGGACGTGTAGAACCATATATCCACAGTTGTGTGGCTTGTCGATCCCGGAATCCAAGGATATACGCGACGCAATGAATATAAGTACAACGACTCGGTGAAGTCGGGAAACGGATACAGTTGGATGTGAAGTACAACGTGTATGAACATTCCAAATACAGGGTACAGTAACGGAAGTGATGGGACAGTTAAGTGACTGGGGTGAGAGTGTGTATGAGAGTGCGTGAGTAGTTCTTTTGTTTATAGCCTCTCGATTTGTCAGGAAAGAAGTGATTACTTAAAATTGTATATATTTCATAACTGTAAATTAAACATATATTTTTATTCAACCATCGGCGTTCAATTCTACTTTAGTGAGTTGTCGACCCTTGACCATCTTGTGACAGTCATATCACGGCGGCCAGTTCACACACACACGTATTTCCTGGTTTCTCACACCAGTACTCCACACCACACAACAGTCTTCTAAAAAAAAACTGGCTGCTTTTCCACATAGACTAAGCCCATTGGTGAAAGACGAATGACGCATGTCGCATTTACTTTACATATTATCGGAACAAACTTGTATTTTATTTTTTTTCTATTTTTTCTTTCGCTTTTCTTAAGTTAGTTTAGATACATACAAATGATTTTTAAATTTAAAATAGGTAAAGTACCGTTTTAACCGTCCTTGTCATAATAAAGCCGTCCTTGCGTGTCCTTGTCGTAGTGGGAATATCACTTTGAAGATTTTTTTTTCGCTTTTTCTTTTAAAGTTAGTTATTATATAGCATTATCGGTATATTAAAAGTAATTTTAAATATAAATATATTAATTAAACAACGTTTTAGCCGTCCTTGTCATACAAAAGCCGTCCTTGTAGTCCTTGCAGTATTTAGTAGGACCCCAGTTAATATGCAATTTATACAAATTATTAATTCAAAGACACTTATTTTCAGCTACATGCATCACATACAAACCAACAATTAGTCTTTAAAAAAAACGGGTTATGGTTGAAAATCGCAAACAAAAGCCGTGTGATAAATGAGATGTTTTTTGCGATGACAATGAAACCCTCAAACAATTAGGTGTTGGTATCGAGAATGTCTTATGCGACCACCTTCGTCAACTGTGGACCTCAAAAACATATGAAAGTAGTAAATGCATCGACTACAGAATATTTAAAAACGAACTCAAATTTGAAGTTTACTTAATTAAACCCCCAAGTCCCTTAGCTCTTTCACAAGATATCTTGCCTTTTAAAATACCTTATTCCGATTTTAAACCTTTAATAAACGTTTTACTTTACGATGATTGGCAAAGTGATTGGGATGATCGAGTGAATAATAAACTGCACTCAATCAAGCCAGTACTTGGTGAGTGGCTGCCAGCCTTACGATCCTTTCGCCGAGAAGAAATTGTTCCTGCTCGTTTACGCATTGGACACACATGGTTAACTCATGCAAACTTACTGAAAGGTGAGGAAGCACCTCAATGTATTCCATGTTTTACACAACTTTCAGTACAGCACATTCTTCTGGAATTTGCTGATTTCTCCCCAATACGTGATAGATTTTTCAAGTCTCAAAGTATGCGTCAGCTCTTTGAGTCTGTCAAACCTGAACACTTATTTGATTTCCTAAGGGAAATTAATGTTTTTAATAAAATATGATTATTTCTTAAATCGTGCTTTTGCACATTCATTCCTTTTACTCATCCTGTTCCACATTTTCTCAGATATTGTTTATCTTTATGTCAAGTCTTACATAGTAATGTTTGGCTTGTTTGCCTAAATCCTTTCTTACATTGGCTTACATGTTGTTTTATATTAAATGTTAAGTATCGCATACATCATGTTTGATTGTTTTGTCTAATAAACTGGTTGTTTATGTTTCAATTTTAATTATTTCATTTACAGTAAGTAAGTTATTAAGCGCCCAAAATGACCTTAGTTGTCGACGGGCCTTAAAACACCATTCATTCATTCATTCCCTTAGCCAACACTTTTATTCGATATCGAATCTGCAGTCATCCCCAAATTGAAACTGGACGATGGACCGGAATTGAACGACATTCCAGAATGTGTAAAATCTGTAAACATGAAATAGGCGATGAGTATCACTATATATTTATATGCAAACATTTCAATGAAGATATAGCAGGGCTTATTCCATTTGTTATTATAATGCCTGGAAATGCATATTCATTTTCTAAGTTATTCAACAACAAAAATTGACAAGTATTAAACAACTCTGTCAATTTATTTATTTAGTTGTAAACACTTTAAAATCATATAAAGTTACATGTACGGACAGTGTTAAAGTGTGCGCGAATGTCGTGCGTGAAAGTCATGTAGTTTGGTGCATCTTTTGTTAAAATACTATTGTTACTATTATATGTCCTCATATCACATAATGTAAATGTGCTGAGTGTACAAATAAATTCTAGTATACCGGACAGAACAAATCTCGACGTTTTTGATTGGCTAAAATAATGCATCTTATTTGCATATCAGATCTATAGATTAGGCAACTGGTAAAGAACCTCTAAATATAGACAAATATAAAAACACAGTATTACGCCAGCATCACAATTTAAAGCTCACATTATATGGTTCCGTTTATATTCGCCGACTCGTGGTATAGTGTTACTTGGAAGAGGGAAACCAGGGATAGATTTTCCCGGACGGTCATACCAAAGACTGTTCATAAGCCGAGCACCGGTAGATCAGTCGGTAGCGACGATGGCTGTCGATCCAGGGGTTGTGCGTTCGAATCCCAGCTCCGCCACTAATTGTTCGGACGTTTGACAAAAGTGACTGTGACAAGCGTCATTCGTCTTTCACTAATGGACTAACAATATATGTGGAGAAGCAGCCCGTTGATTGGAAGGTATGTTGTGTGAAGTACTGGTGAGAAAAAGCTAGGAAACACATGAGTAGTTGAGCTAGCTGCCGTGATATGACTGAAAAATTGTTTAAAAAGGCGTTAAGCCCCAATCAATCAAACCAAAGACTATTGCAATTGTAGGAATGGCGTTCCACCTCGGGCCTCAGAAGTACTGGTTAGTGTTGTGAATGATGCCGTGATGTCAGAATAATACTTAGGAAATATATTTACTTTTTGAGTGATATACCGGATCTTATATCACGATTTGGAGTTTAGGAGTGTAGTCATTAATCTCTAAGGCCGAAGGGCCTGAGTGGTTAATTACCAAACACCTGAACGACAAATCGTGATGTAAGATCCGGTATATCACTCAAACTTGAAATCTATTTCCGTTTTAATACTAGAAGGGATACAACTGAGGGGGGAACTATGTTCTGACATGACGTTGTTTTCCTTGATAAAATCACGTGTTGGCTATTCTAATTTTTTCTCCCCATTGTATTTGTTTTGGCAATATTCACGGTGTTTTTTTCAACCAACAAAACATTTTAAAATCAGTTTTATTTACAGTCAATGAACATTTGTCAACACATGGTAGAATACCATAACGAATGAAATGCAACAAATGAGTAATTTATTTTACAACAGCTAAACATAGCAACATGGAGATCGACCTTGACTCGCTTAAAAAGGAAAATCCATGTTTTTGACCATTTTATCCGTTGTCTACTTGGAAAACATGTTAAAATTTGATGGTGCTATTGGAAAAAATTCAAGTGAACATGTTCATAACTGCTTTATGCTCTAGAACATTCATTAATTGTGTTGGAATTAGAACACATTCAGTGGCAATGGGTAGGAAAGTGATGTCATCAATATGTTTACATCACGTGACTTCATTCGTAAAATGTCAAGCCCAGCGTAGTAACGCATGCGCAACTAAGAAACGTTGTATGAAAAATACGCAGGAAGGAATTTCAACAGCCAAGGATAGTTCCGGAAGTTTATAGTGATATACTGTATGGTTTATTACGCTAAAATCCCTAATTGCGTATAGATATTTAAAAGTGAAATACTTTAATGTATAATATTATATTTTTAATCATACGTGTTTTGACCCCGGATAGATGTTTGACTTATTGATTGATTGGGGTTAACGCCGTTTTCAACAATTTGTCAGTCATATCACGGCGGCCAGTTTACATACCCATGTGTTTATTGGTTATCTCACACCAATTAGCATAGCAACAGTCTTTCAAATCAACTGGCTGCTTTTCCTTATAGACTGTTAACACATTGGTGCAAGAAGAATTACGCTTGCAACAGAGACTTTTGTCAACACTTCGGAAAGAATGTTGACCAAAGTGGGATTCGAACTGGGGTTCGAACTCACAAACCCTGGATTGAGAGCCCGTGTCGCTACCGACTGAACTACCCGTATGTATGTACTTATTCTTCTGTGGAATGGTGTAGCACTCTGGTCAGCTACATCAAATTGTCCACGAGGAAAACACAGGTAAATAAACGAAATCGGTAAACTAGAGTCTCATGATTCTCTCTCAGGCCTGTCTATCACTCTCTGACTCTCCCCAGAGCCCATACCTCTCCTCCGTATCTCTGCATGTCTGTCGCCGCTGGCGCCGTATACACGTGATATCCCGTATATAGTTAGTTATACACTCAAAGGATCAAATATCTCACGTGTATACCTGTAAACCTCTACCCTCATTGTGTTACAATGGTACTACGAGTCAAGTCTGGCAGCTTTTAGCGGTCTTGTTACAGGTTGCATTTCTATGAATACTCGGGTAAGCACAGTCGCACTAGATACCTAACTGCACGCATACGTTTAGAAGAACGATAGAGGTTTATCCTCTGCGGATAATCTAGAAGGATAGCCCACCTATGGCGTGCAGAATGTGTTTGCCGTGTTAATACCTGATTGTATCGTATTGGCGCATTAATCCTATCACTCGCTCATATCTGCTGCGATCGATTGGTTTTTGCAGCCATAATAATTTATAGACGTAAATTAATCACAACTAATGTGCAATAACACGGGAAAAAACACGATAAGCTAGACATGTTTTACTATATTGTTTGTTTGTTGGTTTTAATGGAGTTTTACGCCGTTTTCAACATTATTTCAGTTAAATCACGGAGACATTCACTTAATCGTGATCCCTGGGTAACGAACAAGTACTTGGCTAGGTAATGTGAATTGTGCAAATCGGCACGCCGCCTTCGCCGCCGGGACTGGGTATCGAATCCAGGTCGACTGGCTCAAATCCCAAAACGCTAACCACTCGGCACCGGCGGATTCTTCACTATATGTACATTGTACTCAGATATATCGTATCAAATATTATCATTTCGTCTATTTGAGTTCCACTTCGTTTTCAACCTTTATTTCAGTTAAATCGAGTCTTTTCCGTGATATTTTGCCAGTACTACCGATAGCATGTATCTTGACACCACTACATTAGCCGTAAGGCTATCCGAGTAACGCTAAAAGCCGGACAGTATCTTTCCCGTCACAAAATCGTAATTATTAAGAAATACAATCTGATATTATCGCATGCGGTCGCTGTCGGCATATTTTCCAAATTAACATCCTCATCAACAATGAAAGAACGCCAATTCATTTTTAGAAGGAGTTGCTGTTCTGTCGTATTTATTATTTTATGTTCAACTGTAAAGGCATATCACCCAGTGTTTTTATCTGAACCGTCTGATGATTTCCCCATTTTATATTCATGGATAGGATCAGTGAGGTGCTTTTTTTTCAATTCCACTTTTAATCTGGACATTTGAATATTGTCAAGCATTGGCACGACTTTTTGTTTTGTTTTAAATAGAAACGTGTTGATTGCAGCCGCGTTAAATTAGATCAAAATGATGGTGAATAAACCGCCTCGGTGCAGCATTGGCAGATCGCCCGTCTCGAGTGCGGGAAGTCACGGGTTCGATGCACTGCCGGGGTCATACCAAATACTTTTAAATGATAGTAATGACATTTCCCCCCTTGACACTCAGCAGTATGTGTTTAGCATCACGACTGACTTGCTGGTGTCAGGATGAATGGTTCAATACTACTGGTAAGTTACCCAGGAAAAGCCGTGATATATCGGAAAATGATGAAAGCTGTATAAAACACCTTACAAACAAATTAGTGAATAAAAACATACAAACTATATGCCTATATGCTCTGGCTTCTAAGTGAAATTCAGAAAATCCATCTTTCAGAAGCTTTTGAATTTTTATTTGACAAAATTGAGAAACGTCATTCAAAAGTCAACTACCAGCGAATTGAGTGTTGCATAGACATATACTTACAATTTTGTATATGTCTCTGAGTATTGCTAGGCCCAGTCTGATAAATGTCTACGCTGTTCGCTGATTAGACGAGATTTGATAAACATAATAATTCAATAATCCGAAAAAGATCAAGACACATTCTTAATCGTCAAACCGCTGACTGTCAGTCGATTGTGCCGTCTCGTGATTTGACAACAATATAGAAGGAATCTGCCAAGTCTAGTGTTTGGTTTAAACACTGTTATATTTATATTCGTTATAACATATATGTGTTTATACAATTCATATTAAACTAGAAAAAAATGAGCGGAAAGTGACCCTCTCCTTTAAGCCGAGTATAAAGCTTTGAGGTATTTGGAACTTAGAGTCCCAGGCTCGATTCCGAACTGTGGCTGTCATAGCCGATGTTTCGGACAAAGTTACATACAGCATGTCTATTCTTTAAGTATTGCTTGCCGAAAATAATAGATTAGTATATTTTAGGTAAAATGACAAATGATATATGATTCGTGAACCTTATCTATATTGGTAGCAGAACGTTTTTCTTTAAGTCGTATTATAGCAGAATAAGAAATTGTGTTTAACTCTTTCAGCGCCGAATTGTTTAAAGTAGACTCTTCGATGTTCAAAATCGAGCGAATCCATTCTCATGTAATACATTTTTTGGATTATTTTGATGAATAAAAGGCAAACAATGCTGATTTCAAGCGAGACAGCTCGTTACGAGCTGACTCACTTGAATCTGCATTGTTTGCAAAATCCTCAAAATTGCCTTTGGCGCTGAAAGAGTTCAAGTCGTGTAAAAGCTTAGTTTGTATGATATTATACTCCGCTCATTTGTATCACGTTGTCTCCTGGATAAGTTACCAGTACTTCTGGTCCATTTATCCTGACATCGGCGAGTCAGTTGTAATGATAACCCCACACCCGTGATCACCAAGGAGGGAAAGCAGCCATTGCTACCATTTTTAAAGTCTTTGGAATGACCCGGCCGGAGATCGAACCCGCGACCTCCCGCACCCGAGGTTGACACTTCATTCGTCGATCCTTTATTATACGTGAACCCGTCCTTGTAAAAAGGTACACGTTGGCTTTCTTAACCCTTTACCTCATACGACAAATCTGCACTTTGAAAACATGTTATCAAGAAATAGAAAATCTCTATAATTGAATGGATAACCTATGACAAAAAGTGGAACACATTGTGGCAAAAGAAGAAATTACTCGTTTTGAGTAATTTCTTCTTTTGTCACTATGTTTTCCAAAGCCGTCTTCTGCAGAGGCGTCAGAAAGCGTCTTTATGAGAGGGAAAGGATTAACAGTGTTCATGTAGGTTCAAAACAGCACGTGTATGCATACATGTCGACAAAAACTTCTAACAAGAGTATGCAAACAGTGAAGAACAATAGTGAAACTAGATTATTTGTCCAGGGTCTCACATCTTGTTTTATTCCCGACTCTGGCTAAATAAACCGAATAAATGATATATAAATAATTGATTCTGGATAAAACGCATGGATGGCATACATTGGTCAATTGATTGATTGATTTATTGATTGATTGATTGATGGATTGGGGTTTAAGGCCGTTTTTAATAATTTCTCAGTTATATCATGGCGGCCAGTTCACCTACTCATGCATTTCCTGGTTTTCTCACACCAGTACTCAACACAACAATCTTCCCAAGCAACTGGCTGCTTTTCCACAT
Organism: Serripes groenlandicus; assembly: GCA_031761405.1. NCBI lineage: Eukaryota > Metazoa > Mollusca > Bivalvia > Cardiida > Cardiidae > Serripes > Serripes groenlandicus. Next base: position 178,254,210 of record JASEVX010000001.1, on the reverse strand, counting down.
ATACTTAGCCCATTGGTGATAGACGATTGACGCATGTCGCATTGACTTGTGTCAATCGTCGGAAAGAAAGCTGGCCGAGCCGGGATTCGAACTCACAACCCCTGGATTGACAGCCCGCATCGCTACCGACGGAGCTACCGGGGCTCAGCCATGGATCGGTCAAAGAATACCAATTAAATTCTTACTGTATTATCATGTAAATCATCAAGTTTCATCCATCAATTGTCACATTTTATTCAATGTTTACCTCCTTTATCATTTCAGAGAGTAACCTCTTAGGAATAAAAATAATTCATAAAAGTATTGGGATATATGTTTAATTAATGCAAGAATGTAATCACTCCGCGATGATGGTTCCCGTCATGTTGCACACAAAACTGGTTTTCTGCATACACTGTTTTCACTATCAGACAAGACCAAAATACTGAATGATGATCAAATCAAACTGTAGAGTCCATCTTATACATATTAACAATGATATTTAAAGTAATTGGCGGCACATATTCAATGCAATATTGTGAATGCAAAAACACATTTTCAAAACAAATACATGTTTTGGGGGGACTTTTTAGATGTAGATTAGTCTGTCTGCGGATGTATTTGGTATACTTTGGATTCAAGGGCTGTAACTATTTCCGCTTTTATTGTATTTATTATATTTGAACTAGTTTTATTTAACCAATAACCTATTGTCCCGTCATCACTACAATAAAGGAGGAATTAGCTTTGGCTTAGTGTTTAGCATGAGGGTTTTGACACCGGGTGTTTCGGGTTCGATTCCCACATCACGACGTGCATGTTGTATGTTTTTGTAACTATGGTCATTGAATAATATTTCCCGAAGATTATTGAATAACATATTTTAGGGAAAACGACCACAACATCATAAATGAGCCGTCCCGCGATAAAACCAACATTGTGGACTCGGATCAGCATAAGCAAGCCGTGCAGGCTTACCCGGATAGACACTTTTCGCATCCTGTGGATTTTGTGTTTCAGGTATCATTACTCTATTTTTCTATCCCCCTGAGACGGAATGTGTCGGCCCGGATCAGTCTGCGCGTATGCGCAGGCTTATATGGGTCGATACATTACGCAGAGGCCATAACAATGGTTTTCTCGCGGGACAGCTCAAATGGCGAACCGTATTGGTCTTGGTCGCATTTTTTTTGTTAAATAGTATTATCGCAAAATAAATAATTCTTGCACCAGATAACAGTTTATTCGGAATAAACTGTTATCTGGTGCAAGAATTACATATTGTATAATTAACACATCTTTTACGAGAATTGCCAACAACACTGAGCAAAGGTTGTCTGAATCAGCCTGGATGTTGATTCTAAACATATCGATGAAAACGCATACTCAGGCAAACCTTATATCCGTGACTTTAATGAGAACTATATATATGTTAATTGTTCTTTGACACAGTAAACAGAAAATACCTTAAAGCGCAATGAGATTAAGCGGCAGGAAATTGTCCCCCAAACTCATCTACCAAGACGCAATGTCCGCCGTTTAGTTTTCCCTTCGCCAAAGGTTTCTTTGTATGAATAGACATGAAACGAACGCGTGGTCAATATACATTAATTGGACCTAGTCACACGAGAACCGACTTTGTATGGTTTGTAGTTAATGGTAATTGCAATCAAATGACATACTTGAGCTCGTCCATGGTAAAAGATACATGTTGACGTTCGTCTATAGTGTTGAGCAAGACATACACAGGTAAAAACATCACTTACATACGATTCTTAGAAGATTCAGTCCACCTAAGAATAATCTGATTAGACGAAGCATATGTACGATCTGATCTAAACCTTTACAATTAATACAAGACGGATGTTTGATGCAAAGCATCAAAGAGAAGCCGCAATATTTCGATTCACATGAAGAAATAAGAAAAAATACCACAAACATTAGAACAATTTAATCTGTAGTCAGTAATGCTGATATCGATTATTGAAGATATAAGTTTTATGTAGGATATTTAACCTGGCAGGGTCTGTGTTTTAAGTGAATGAGATAATTTAGAGTTAAGCTGATCATAAAAAGTGACATATAATACTACAGATAAATGGACAAGAGGTTATGATAAATTTAAATTAGTACAAGAAAACAATCAACTATTTGTATTGAACACACGCCCTGTTATGATAATGTTTTATCAAATAATGCTGACACACAGAAAATCTGTTTTTCGTTTGTATCGGTAAGTCATGATAATGGATAAGGGTTTCCCACATAAAACAAATCTGCACTAGACGACTTTAAACAAATCTCTATAAATGATCGTATGATAATTGAAAAGTGTTGAATTATTGTGGCAAATGCAGATCTTGCTCATTATGAGCAATTTCTCTTTTTGCCACAATGATTTCAATGATGTTTACTCTGACAGACTTTAAAATCATCAAGTACAAAACATAGAAAATCTCTATAAATGATAGTAAGATAATTGAAAAGAGTTGAAATTATTGTGGCAAATTGAGCAATTGAAAATCAAAGCTGTCGGATCACAAACGCACAATCTCGCGTTGACGAAACTGATGTGAACTCGTGTCGTGATTAGCATTCAGAAAATCAAGTAAACGTATTTCTATGTACACGTAATCCGAAAGACTGACAATAGCTGCAGCGACTTTTGAAAACATTGTGACCAAAAGAGAAATTGATCAGGAGGAATTTATCCTTTTGCTACAATGTTTTCTACTTTTTGTCCATAAATTATACCTTCATTTAGCAAGATGTTCCAATTTTTACTTAATGTGCTACGTATAAGGGAAAAGCATAACATAGGAACTAGTTTCAATTTTTTTGAAAACATTAAACCAGTGCTTGAAAATTTACTTTAATTTATTTCTCAAACTGTAAATTTACCAGTTGATATAAGAGTTGAAATGCTGTCTACATTTACAGTGATAAGTTAAATACAGTTCAGTTAATCCGATCACACTTTGTTTGTAAGAACCAGAAGATTTCATTTTATTTAAGTATTCTGGATGTTCGCATCGCATCCGTGATAAAACATGTTGTTGGCTAGGTAAAATACACCGATATCGTGTTTTCCGCGATATTCATGAAATGTGGAACTGCATAAGCGAAAAAGAACGAAATTGATCTTGAAACAGATATTTCTGTGGTTTAAATCTTTTCATGTCTGCATTTTGCGATGACAATTGTACTCAAAGTTAACTTTGAATCCAGTATGTACTGAACATGAAAGTCAGATTATTAAAAGCAAAGCAAATAAAAAATGTATGTGAAATTGCGATAAAAATGAAAATATATAAATAGACTATAGATGAATGGTACTGTCTTTTATTTTAGCTCTTAACTTGATTCGGGAACCAGAGTCGCTGCGTGGCCGCTTACGACATTTACACACTAGACTAAATTGAGATCGGTTTAAAACGCGTTGGTGAATACGGATTAAATCTAAATCGTGGACTAAATATTAAGATTTAGATTTAGACAAATATCTAAATTGAAAAGTTTAGTGAATACGGGACGAGGCTTCTTCGTCTAATTACTGCGTAATATATCATAGCATGTAATGTTAAGGAACCAGACTACATTTACAAATTCAATGGAAGGATTCTCTATTTTACTGTCTAGAGTAGATACAGTATGAATTTCGCTTAAATAAAAATGTACATACATTCAATTAATATACTGGCCTTTGTCTTTTGTTTTTAATTTGTAAAACTCACACATGTATATAGAGTGTAAAAGGGATGTTTTAAAAGTCATTACCTTAAATTAATGTACTTAGAAAGGACAAAGAGAAATCAAGATATGTGGCTCACGCTTGCAGGTCTAAATATTCTCCTTGACCGAAAATTAAAAGCATCCCTACAGGAAGCCGCCTCCTGGCGGCTTCCAATGACAATGGACGCTTTTTTCCCATGCACCGACTCTTTTTCAAATTCGGGGTCTCTGTCACGAATTTCCTGTAGAGACTCCAAGAGTGCTTGTGTAGCACTCTGGCCAGCTACATCATATTGTCCACGAGGAAAACTCATAATTAAATGAAATGGTATAGTAGTACTTTTTGTAAGCTTTGTTGTGAAGATATAATTCGAAGGGTAACCCGAGAGAGAGAGTCACACGACTCTCTTCGGACTCCATGACTCTCCCCATATCTCTCTCTCTATCTCTGCATGTCTCTTTATCTCTGCATGTCTCTCTCCGGCTTCCACAAAAACATACATTTATATACTGCAGAGCTGGCGCCGTATACACGGGATATCCCGTATATAGTTATACCATCAATGGATCTAATATCTCACGTGTATACCTCTATACCTCTATACATCTACCCTCATTATGTTACACTTGTACCATCAGATGACGAAAGGGGAGTATCCAGATGAGACTGTGCGTAGTCTGATTCGCATATTAAGTTAAAGTTTACATCGATTGTGAAACAAGCTTTCAACTTATATTAATCGCCCTAGATGCCTGCTTCTTTGAGACTTAACAAGTACTCGCGCCGTTT
>JASEVX010000001.1:178217209-178244709 GCA_031761405.1 Serripes groenlandicus | reverse complement strand
TTATTAAACCCAAAGGTTAATGGCACATAAAGACTACCTCAGTGTAAAGCATTCACCATGAAGTAACAGAACTGTGTACCGCTGTGACCATACTGTGTTCCGTTTACACATTTATCCGGTGATAATTTTTATCAAATGCAACTTCTACTACCAAGCCATAAACCGATTCTATATATTTAATATTGAGCATATTAGCTGTTTAAAAGGATACTTATTTGTGTTGTCACTAACATTGACTCATATATCCGGAAGCATACTTACCAAACCTCTATTGCACTGTTCGAACAGAGCCCAGGTATCCCGCGCTCAAGGCGGATGCTATCAACACTTCAATATTCAAACGGTCAGGTAGTAAATAAAAGCTGTCGGTATTAGACAGCACGCTCGACTTTTTAGAGTTTGACAATAAAACAAAACTGTTTGCAGTAATAGGCAAAACAATAAATCTTGACAGAGTTACATTGTCTTGTCTATAGATAGGGGTTATGATGGTTCACAAGTATTCCAAGATTCACACCAATGTCCTTAAGGGATTTAACCCACATTCAATGTATTTTCTAAGACGAAAAAGGGCCATGATTATGACAAAAACCTTCTCATATTAATGTACTGTTGTCTGTTGATGGAGGTTATGATGGTAAATAAATGTTGTAAGTGTATAAGGTATAAATATAGTTTTGAAAACAAGTGGGTTGGTACGAACAACTTAACCAAAATTCTAAATCGAAAAAATGGTCATAATTCTCAAATAAACCTTGACAGTGTTATGTACTCTTGAATTTGGATGAAAGTAATGATGGTAAACAAGTATTGGTTGTTTCAAAACAATGTCTCTAAATGTTTTGAAAAAAGTGTGTTTACCAAAATTCTAAGTGGAAAAAGGGCCATTATTCTTACTGAAACTTTAAAAGAGTTATGCACTCTTCTCTGTAAATGAAGGTTTTGATGCTGAACAAGTATTATAAGTTTCAAAGGAAAATCTCTAATGTTTTTTAAAAAAAAAAACGAGGTGGAACGAAAACCTTAACAAAAATTCTAAGTCGAAAAAAAGGGCAATAATTCTTACAAAAACCTTGACATATTTAGAGTCTCGTGTCTGTTGGTAGAGATAATGATGCTGAACAAATAGATGTTTTTTAATTGTTAAAGGAATATCTCTAATAGTTTTGGATAAAAGTGAGGTGGTAAAACAAACTTAACCAAAATTCTTAGTCGAAAAATTCTGACAAAAACCAAGATAGAGCTATTTATTCTTGGCTGTTAAATGAGGTAAGGATGTTGAACAAGTAGTTTAAGTGTCAAAGCAATATCTTCAATGGTTTTGAAAGAAAATAAGGCGGTACAACAAACTAAACCAAGGTATGTCACTAACGCCGACGCCGAGGCGAGTAGGATAGATTGCCCTTTCTTCGAAAAGTCGAGCTAAAAATACTCTTTTCTAAAACCTTTATTTGACCCTCTAACTATAAGAATAGTCTCATTGTGAGTTTTTTTTTCGCAAAAATACGATACGTGATGACGTGCTCAGTATTGTGTTCGATATGGCAGGAGAATTGTGTTTGATTAGAAAAACAAAGACTCGCACTGCTTCGGGCATATGTGAATGTTCGTGGATGTCGAAACAATTAGACAGTCATTAATCCATTTCTTTTGTCTAAGTCGATATCATCTAATTGATTTAAATACGTCGTTCACCACTATGTTTCGAAACGTATATATCCCCATTCCCCCCCCCCCCCCCCCCCCCCCCCCCCCCCATTATGTTAGATTAGTCCACAACACTCCCGACGGCAGGAAAGAAACCCCGGTTTGCTAATGTAGTAATTGCACATCATCATTTCCTTAGTACAATGACAATGACAATGACAATATTTTATTGACATAAGGCCACCGGCCCATAACAATTATGTTTACATCATATAACATTTTCACACAGAACTTGTTTTACAGTTTACCTTATATGATATGTTAAGATCTGTCATTATTGAAAGCATACGAGAATGAAACAATTGGTATCTTAAATGTGGTTTATTTAAAACCTTGAAAACATTGATGCGAAATGAGAAATAAGTTATTTTGAGCAGTTACTACTTTTCCCATCATGTTTTGAATTAGTATCTACGATAGAAGCATATTTTATTATGAAAAAGCTAAAGGTTTACACATAGACATAGGCATACATTTTGTTATCACGTCGTATAACAGTTGATTCATGTACTTATAACATATATGTTATTACTTTCTATAATATATACATATGCATACGTTTTGTTATAGCATTCTAAATTCACTGCTGCATATACAAATAACATATGGGAACATCGATCTGACTTCGTAATGTGCTGCAAAATGGAATTACATATATAGTATACACTGACATAAAACTTAAAACATGTGACTGAAATTCATACCAAACACCTCTTCCTTCGTTCAAAAGCATAGTATATATATGTTGCAAGAGATTTGATTACCGACTCGTTTTTAGACGACACAAGTAAAATGAACCTGTTATACGAAATGGGATTACAGTACTTAAGCGGTATATAATGATTTCTCAAACTCGCATAACATGTACAATGCATAACAAAATGATATTCGTCTTCTATTGCCTGAGCGTCACATAAATTGCATAACATATCGGGATATAAGCCGTTATTACGTCTATACTTGTCAACGTGTAGAGAATGTGATCCGTTTCGTAAACAGGACATAGCACGCCTGAATTTTCTTATAGTAATGATTTCTAGATAATATTCAAATTCGTACACCGACTTGTATTGTCTATAGTGACTTAATTTTGAACTATTATCAATTTTGCTGCGCCAGTTTTGTAAATACTGGTCTCGAGCCCTTGTCACAAAAGAGTTTATAAATACATTCTCATTATTCACATTTTGGCTCTCCCATACGTATCCGAAACCATTGATTTGCAGACATGATCGTAGCTGTGTTACCCAATTGATTTTACCATAAGCGTCTTCGTTTTTCAACATTATATAACACTGTTTTGGATATCGTTTATCCTCCATTTTTAGTAATTTGAACCAATATTTTAACCCACGTTTCATAGTTTCAATATGTAACGGATATCTATCACAATCACCAAGGGCGACTGCGTTACAACTCCTCTTATCAGCACACATAAAACGCTTGCAAGCGTAATACTGTATCCGTTCTAGGCTCTCGTGACGCTCAAAGCCCCATAGCTCACTACCATAGAGCAGCTGTGCACAAGTTTTACTATCAAATATTTTGAAGTAAGCTTTTCTCGGAATTTGCCCACATTTATATAAGTTTGATAATATACCATATAAAACACGCTTCGCCTTTACCGCGAGATCATTTACCATCATTGGCATTGACATTTGCCTTGTTAAAAGTAGACCAACATAATGAAATGAGCTAACACATTCTAGATAACAACCTTTATATAACCACTTTTCAGATCTAGCCAATTTACCACCTTTTTTGAAAACCACAATCTTAGTCTTTTTTTCGTTTACCGTTAGTTTATTTTCATTACAGAATTGTTCGAGTGTATTTATTTCTCTTTGTAGTCCTATAACTGTATCAGACATGAGCGCTATGTCGTCAGCAAACATTAGTAGAAACAATTCGGTAAGGTATGGGTACAGTTGAAGACCATGTTGACAACTGTTTTCAAGTTGCTTTGATAATTCATCAATAAAAAAGTCAAACATTATCGGACTGGCCCCACATCCTTGTTTTAAACCTAACGTACAGTTAACATATTCTGATTTTGTTCCGTTACACAAGATACAAGACTTCACAGATTTATACATACTACGTAAAGCTCCAAAAAGTTTACCCTTCACCCCTTTCTCACTCATTCGTTTCCAGAGGATATTCCTATCTACAGTATCAAATGCTTTACAAAAATCGACAAAACAAACGTACAATTTACCACCCTTGCGAGACAGTTTTTTATCAATTAGGGACTTCAATACAAATACATTGTCGACTGTTGAATAACCGGCCCTGAAACCGCTTTGGGCTTCCGATACTTTTGAATATAAATTGGAGTAAAAGTTTAGTCTGTTAACTAGTATTGACGTGAATATTTTACCAATAACATTTTGAAGACTTATTCCTCTGTAGTTGTCAACGTCATTTACGTCACCCTTCTTATGTAAAGTAACGATAACTGACTGACCCCACGAAAGTGGATATTCTCCCTTGTTATATAACCTGTTAAATAGTTTACAAAGCACAGGTATTAAATAGTCAATACCAAAAATAAAAAATTCCGGGATAAGCGAATCCGGCCCCGAACTTTTCCCTGTCTTTAAATTTTTCACAGCATTTGTTACCTCATCGTCCGAAATCTCACTGTTGAAAATATACTGCTCTATCTCGTCGCCTGGCTCATCTATTAAAAGATGCTCATCGTGATTTCCATTTTCACCATCCGTATTTAATAATTTGGTAAAATGGTCTACCCACTGCTCAGTTGTAATAGTGTTCGTCGTTGCTGATCTTTTGTGAGTCATATTTTTTAATTTCGACCAAAACGATTTCGGGTTATTTATAGCCGCAACAAGTGAATCAAGCTTTTGTTTTTGAAATATTGATTGCTTGCTCTTACATAACGCCTTAAACGTTTGACGTGATACTATGTACTCAGACAGGTGGATACTGCTCTTATGATGTCTGTATTTTCGCAGCTTTGCATATTTTATACGCTTTGCATCCTTACATACTTTATCAAACCACGCTGGTTGCTTTGAACAGAAGCTTTTACGTCGAGCTTCGAACTTAACACCAGCTTCTTTAAGCGTCTCCTCAATGTCTTCTACAATATCATTTATGTCTTTAGTGTCATTTCGGATGTCCGATGACAATCGGCTGTTCCATGAGTTGGTTATTATCTCATTTAGAGACTCTTTATACGTTTCAATATCGTGGGAAGAGATGCGATATCTAATATCTTCATGATTGTTATTCGGTTTTTGTATATTTGGCGTATAGATTGGAAATACTTTTTTGAGCTCCATAATAATCGGCATATGGCTAGATTCACATCTCAACCCAACTTCAAAATTATCTATGATATGTAATGATTTGGTAGAACAAATACCCAGATCTATTACACTATTACCATTGGTTGATAAGAAAGTATAATTACCAGTATTACTGTCTTTTCCAACTACACCATTCAGAATTGACAGCGATTGTACTTGACATAGTTCTATAAGGTCCTTTCCAAACGTATTAATAACTTTGTCCTGTGAACACCTTTGTTCAGAGATTGGCGATCGAAAGAAATCGTTTACTTGTTCTAACTCAGGAATATTGGCATTCGTATTACAGGAGTGCCAACTGTAGATATTTACGCCGCAATGAGGCAACGGGGTCAATGCACCATTGTTTATTCGAGAAAACATTGTGAGCTGTTCCACGATACAATTAACAGTATGGCCTCTGCGTAATAAATCGACCCAGATCAGCATGCGCAGGCTAATCCGTGCCGACACATTCCGTCTCAGGGTGATAGAGGTATAGAGTAATGATTCTTGAAACAGAAAATCCAAAGGAGGCGAAAAGTGTCTGTCCGGTTTAGCCTGCCCGGCATGCTTAGGTTGATCCGCGTTGGTACTTTACGCGGTGTCCACAGTGTTGGTTTTCTCGTGGGACGGCTTATGTGTTTTCATTAGGTTACCGTATCCTGGTTCTCTGTATTAATTCTACAACCTTAAAACATGTTTATGAGTTCGTTGTAACTTCATTAGCCACGTGTATAATGTAAATGTTGTATATATGTAAGTCGTGTCAATCACCCCTTGTACTACGCAACACATTTACATTTAGTAAAGCATTGTAATTAAATACATTTTGAAGATTATTCTAATTTGAAGCCATTTTAACGAAATGTAGAGTAAAGACTCATTACAAAGTAGGGAATTACAGATCACTGACTTTTTATAAAAAAAAATTGTTTTAAATGTCAAAAACATTTGTAGTAATTGTTATGTTCAAAATTGTTATATGTGAAAGAATTGGCTAAATAGCTCAAGAGATTAAACACCTATATATAGGGCACCTACGGAGGTATTTCAAAGGTCTCTTTTGAAAAATACCCCAAAGATGTGTAGTATTTCTAGATTTCCAAAAGCCTTTTTGACAAAGTTATCTTAGAATATATATAGTATTTCTAGATGACTAAAATGTAACTACATGGAACTAATGGATAATAACCAGAGGTGAAATGAAAGAGAGTGTAATTTTAATGTTTTAAATGCAACTCTCAATGTTTACGTGGAACTTGGATGTAAATATAATGTTACTTTTGCAGAGCCATTAGTTTCTTTGCATCTATATGGTATCTGTATACACTATTTAGAACATTAACACGATTTTTATGCGGTATTTATCATATTTTTAGAACATGATCACTATGTTTATTTGGTACTTATACAAATAATAAGATAATGAACTCTATATGTATGAGGAACTTATATATATAGTTTGGGACATGAACACTATATTAATTTGGTACTTATATTTCTTTAGAACATGGTCACAATGTATATGTGGTTCTTATAATGTCTAAAACATGAACACAATATGTATGAGGTACATATAATTCATCAAGAACATGAAAACAATATTTGCCGCATTTCTCAATTTTCCAGATGGCCAAGCAGAATTAGGTCTCAGAAAAGAAATCCCCGCTCTCTTGAAGAAAAACTTGTCTTGGTAAAGTAGTAATTAGCAACCTAATTTCCTGTCACAGTAATGGAAGCTTAGACACTCGGGATCAGTAGATAATAAGGTCATTGATCGCACCGCGCAATAGTTTGGTGCATCTGCGCAGTTTGATAGGAATATTCCCTATTCGTCATTTAGTTGTACACGCAAAGTCACTCTCGATGCCTCTCATGAAAGGTTATGAAAATATTAATGAGCCGATCCACGAGAAACCCAACATTGTGGACTATGCGTAAAGTATCGACCCGGTTCAGCCTAAGCATGCCATGCAGACTAACCCGAACAGACACTTTTCGTCTCCTGTGGATTTTCTGTTTAAGGAATCATAACTCTAGACCTCTATCCCCCTGAGAAGGAATGTGTTGGCCCGGATTAGCCTGCACGGACTGCGCAGGCTGATCTGAATCGATACATTACGCAGTGTCTATAATGTTGGTTTTCTCGTGGAACGGCTCATATATATATATATACAAATGAGTGTTGCCATTTCGTGTCTTAATGACTCGTAGCAACGTGATCACATTCACGATATTTTGTACATAATCAATGTACATTTGTATTATCCATATGATGTAACATACATTCTCTGGTGACTTATATGTCTAGGTGGCTTGGTGTACTTTAACAAATGATTATTGTTAAACAATGTACTTTCTTACTAACTTACTTAAATGTTTATTGACGCTATGGGGCTACTGTTCAAGTCTTTTGTCAACATATACTCAATTACATGCAGACGGAAAGTGAATGTTACAGAGAGACTTGACTGCGAGCAGATAAAAATACTCAAAACCGATAGTTATTTTTTATTTATTGGGGTTTTACGCCGCTTTCAACATTATTTCACTTATATCACGGCGACAGTTCACTTATTCATGAGCCCCTGATAAAAAAACCAGTACTAGGCTAGAAAATGTGCCTTGCCCAAGGGCACTCCACCATGACCATAGTGCCGCGACTGGGGATCGAACCCGGGACACCCGGTTTCGAAATCCCCGACGCTAACCACTCGACCGCAGCGGATTTCTCTCAAAATCGATAGACGTGGCAGTATCTATTCTGGTCCTTTAAATTTGATATACATGCAAATCTTTTCCACTATTGTGCTAAGGTTAGTTTTCGAAAACATCCCTCATTTCTTGTAGATTATCTATAATCATTAACTTAACGAGACCGACCATGGGACATTTTGAAATATATTACAAGTTTTATCTAACCGCAAAAAGGGAGTAGTTTTTTGTGGACGCAACAGTTCTAAAGACGGTTGTAGAAGATCGGGACCAGACTGCGTAAATTCGCAGGCTTAAGTAGATTTTTGCCTAATTCCAAAGCCCCACAGTCGATTAACAGCTTTTTTGTTTTCCATATACTACCATTTCGCAGATAACGTATGGTATATTCTTGGCTCCGTAAATATTACCAGTAAAGTGTACAAGACAAAATATTCGTAAAAGAAAAGAGACTGCACTCATTCTTTCCACAGAATGCCTACTGGCTAACTCAAATGATATCAAGTTAACACAGTTATAATATTAGTCCATTTCATTAATGCAGAGAAAGAATACGTTAGGATAAAACGTGCTGAGTTAAGCATGCCAATTAGCGCTACATGGCCACAAGATACAATGTGGCGATCATATCCCGTATCTTAATTCATCATGGCAGATGCTTAACACACACACTATGTCGTTAAGCCTTCCCCACATCGTATTTGACTCTTATAAATGTTGAAGCTAAAGGAGAAATTGCTTTTTATGATCAAATTATCTTTTGCCACATTGTTCTATGTCTAATTCAATAGTTGTGTCTTTCATGTTTAAAGATGTGCCGTATTGTTGCGTAGACGTATGTATTGTCCTTTTGTTTCTATGTGTTGTTTTGGGGAAGGGTTTGACATGTTAAACTTCATAAATCGTCATAAATTGTCTTATGGAAGTAGTTCTGGACCAAAACATCATGACAAGTTAAGTGTTATTTCATTTAATTCTTATTTCTCAACACACCGTACGTAGACAGATTGCATAGCATGTCAAACAAGATTTGTTTCTGGTCTTTATTAATTCAAATAAGCCTGGAAGCAAAACATAATATAATTATAGTTTAATAACGTAACATCTCATCCCATTTGTCTTATCCCATTAAAGTCCATCTTTTTTTGTGACGAAAAGTGTCTGTCCGGGTTAACCTGCGCGGCATGCTTAGGCTGATCCGGATCGATACTTTACGCAGAATCCACACTCTTGATTTTCTCGCAGCTCATATATACATTAGACAAGAGTGGTTGGAAGAATATATGTATCGCCTGCCAATATGTCAGTTAGTGACAGCTTGAACGATCGATGAACAGACATTCAAAGACGGACGGACGGACTACGGGGAAGTGATCTCTTAATACGTTATCTTGACACGGCAGGTGATACAAACAATGTTTTCTCCAAAATGTATACCATCGTATCTTGGCAGTATCATTGCAAGAACCTTCGTTTCGTATTGTATCTTGATTACAACATTTACAATATAAACTTACTCATGTTGGCAAGTGAGAATCTTAGCATTGGACATCATTATGACTGTCCTATATGATCATGCGTATGGCAATGTCAACCGGAAATAAGCACCACCTGATATGTTGATGAACATGTTCTCGAAATACATAGCTTATATACGTTTTCGTTAAGGGCACTGGCAACACGATAAGGAAGGGTATTCAGCTCTTTTCCTCACATTGTTTCTATTATTATAACAGCAACCCCTATGTTGTGGGTACTCAAAACAATCGTCTCACTGAGACGATTCTTTTGAGTACCCACAACATAGGGTTAGATGGTCAAATAAGGATGTTAGAACTTGCAAAACTCCCCTTATCTAGAGCTCTGCAATGGTACCCCACTTAAAAGGTAATCAGTTTTGATGCTGTCGTCAATGTGTCTGTATTATAAGGTTAACTTTATCTCACTATGTGACAATATACAAGCTACGTTTATATGTTGAGATTTGACGTCAAAGATTGACTATATCTTGACACGTTTATCCTGACTTAAATGGACATGAATGGTACCGTATTGATACCGGTCTTTGTGGGTGACATGAATAATACCGGATTGATACCGGTATCTGTAACTGACAAGAATGGTGCCGGATTGATACCGGTGTTTATGACTTACATGAAATATCTATGCATATATACGGTAATATCTATTTTTAGAGGAGCAAGTCCCTGTGGTCAAGATACGTCTTTCATGTAAGTCATAAACACCGGTATCAATCCGGCACCATTCTTGTCAGTTACAGAGACCGGTATCAATCCGGTATTATTCATGTCACCCACAAAGACCGGTATCAATACGGTACCATTCATGTCCGTCACAAAAACCGGTATCAATCCGGCACCATTCTTAACAGCTACAGAGACCGGTATAAATACGGTACCATTACTGTCAGTCATAAAGACCGGTAGCATTCAGGTACCATTGTCTTTGTTCAAAGAACGTTCGGAATTATAAGAATAATAACAATTTGCTTTGCAACATCACACCTCTGCAAGTCCTTAACATTTTCAGCGCCAAATTTTGTAAAGTAGTCTTATCTATGTTGAAAATTGGGCGACACCATTTTTCATGTAATACGAGTTTTATAATATTTTGATAAATAAAAGACACACAATGTTGATTTTAATTAAGTCAACTCGTAACCTAATTCAGCATTGTTCATAACAGCATTGCCATACGCGCTGTAAAGGTTAAACGAAAATGTGAGTGAGAAATATATGACGTAGACACGTTAATCGTCATGGATAAACATGCATTTGATAAACAATCCACGCTCCGCCACAAAAAGCATTCCGAAACAATTATTCTATCTATTCCAAAAAAGTTAAGAAATTATGCTCGAAATTGAGCTGATTGACTATGCATTTGACGTCATGATATATTTTTATATTTTTATATAATTATTAACGTCCCTGGTTTGTCGATGCAGGTCTAAATAACTCGTGGCTCTTTATACATCATATAAGATTTTTCTTTTTTTATGCCATGTACATTGATACAAAAGTCAAGTTATAGTAGCCAACTTTTTCGCTTTAACAAAAACTTAAACTCACTTTAAGAAAGAATAAACGTGAAGACTTAACTGAACAAAAGCTTCATTAACTGAAAAATCGTTACTGCGAAATAAAGACAATAAAACAGGTTTGTCTTAAACAGAACAATCTAATTATTTGATGGAACCTTGACGTTTTTTTGTAACCAAGTCGTCCAGCGTAATTGTCGTGTAAAAGTAAGTTAACTGTCCCTCAAATTATGAACCAGACAATGCTTTCACAAGTATGACGAATCTGCCGCAGACACCTTTGAAAGCATCATAATGAGAAATTGCTCATGATGAGTAAATCCTCCCTTTATCACAATGATGTCAAACTTCGTCGGCTGCAGATACGTCAAAATACAAGTGGCAAGGGATTAAGTCGTCTCATGGACTGTTTAGACTTATCACATGTAACACTTGTCTTTGACCTTTGCGACAAAAACAGACGAATCAATATGGGCTCTGTGCAAACTGAAACATATTGACCTTCGTTCGCTTTCCTCATTTACCGGACCTAGTATATACTATTTAGGCTAATGTGTCCAATTAATTATAGTAGTCCGAACTGCATTATTGTTATGTTTAATTAACACTTTCGCTGTCAGAGTCAAGTACATGCTTTTGCAAACAATGAAGATTCTGGTGAGACAGCTCGTTATGAGCTGTCTAAACCTGAAATCTGCGTTGTTTGCAACTTAGACATTTAATTTTACCAAATAATCGGTTGGACGAAAATTGGAGAGGTCCAATTCTCAACATGGAAGAGTCAACTTTGTGTAATTTGGCTGTGAAAGAATTAAAAAGATCCGCGTTCGCGCTGCGATGCTAAAAGGGAAATGTTGTGCTTCATGTGAATTGGTTATATTAATTATTGATTGAACCACTTGTGTTATCTCGCACCGAATATTTACTACGATTTGTTGTGTTATTTTAGAGAAATATGGCGAAAACAATTTGCATCCTAGTATTAAGAGTGCAACTAAAAAACACACCTAATCGTTTTAAACAAACCGCTCGGTTTCTTTCCATGAATTATTAAAACTTTACCAACTAAAAGATGGAAACTCCAAAATCACCCGATGTTATTCACTGCAGACTTATTATTCGGAGAAACGCACGTAACCCTTTCAATGCTGGATTATTGAATTGGACTTGCCTAGCTTTGCAATTGGAAGAGTGCACAGCTAATTCTTGGAATATCAAGATAACACTATTGAATGTGTGCAGCCAACACTGTAGACACTGGTCCGACGGCGTGGAGGTGCAGGCTGATTCGGGTGTTTGCTTATAAGTTACCAATACTACTGGACCTTTTATCCTCACAACAGCCAGTCAGTCGTAATGCTTACCTCATAACAATGAGAGCAAAGAAGGGCAGCCATTACTACCAGTTTTAATGTATGTTGTACTACCAGGCCGGGGATCGAACCTGCGACCTCCCGCACTCAAGGCTTTTTCTGAGTCATGACCAAAGTATTCGTTGTTTAATATTTACTATTTAAGAAGTAATTTAAAAGGTGTCAAGATTATGAAATAAATAAATGCGGACAAAGGAACGTCGTATACATCAAGGGGTTTATCCCTTTTCCTAGTACAACTAATGTCTAATGTCTGTGAATAAGAAAACTTTCGCCTTTTAGGTATTATTTTACGAACTCATACTCCCATTGTTTTGTTTCATCTAGACCCTAATCATGTTACCATTTTGCTTAAAGCTCCTCTATACTAAAAGTATTACAATATAATTATACATAAGCTTGCCTGTGGCAGATCCGAGTTGTTATAAACCTATTAAGTCTACATAATCCATAACTATTTTTCTGGAAATAGATTCTTAATGACCGTTGTCATTATTATTATATCATTCTTGTCGTGTTATCAAATTATAATGATGTGGGTTGAGCTCTTAACCCTTTTTGCCACATATACCATAGTGCAGCAGACGACTTTGAAAACGTCTAATAAATAATAATGAAATGATCTGTTAACGAAAGTAAAATTATTTAATAGAGTTTAAAATATTAAGAAAAAATCGCCTTTTGCTACATTTTTTTTTTTCAAAAATCGTCTGCTGCATAGCGTCAAAATGCGTCTGTATTTGGGAAATGGATAAATTAAGATAAGAAAAAAGCGGATCAAACTAATCTTAGTATAGATGTTCGTTAGCAAGGTCCAACTCCATCAACATTACTTAGCCTTAAGTAATACTTAAATACTTAAAAGAATATTTCATCATTTGTTTTCCTTTATAAAAATGCCAGAATACTTTATTTCTTAAAAATTATTGTCATTCAGTAAGGTGACTAATTATTTCAACTTTTTTCATTTACTTGAATACGTTCCACCATTTATGTTTAAAAATATATTCGGGAAACAAAAAGTACTAAGCGCTAAGTAAGGTTGATGTAATTGGACCCAATATGAATTTTGATTAACAGTGCTTTCTGACATTTATCTACATTATTCGCCAACTTGTCAATGGAACTGTCGTGAATATCTGACAAGCCTAATACACTTAAATAGGATAGCACAAATGCAAAGGTCATAACCCAGTAGAGACCCGTATCCTGGTTCTCTGTATTAATTCTACAACCTTAAAACATGTTTATGAGTTCGTTGTAACTTCATTAGCCACGTGTATAATGTAAATGTTGTATATGTAAGTCGTGTCAATCACCCCTTGTACTACGCAACACATTTACATTTAGTAAAGCATTGTAATTAAATACATTTTGAAGATTATTCTAATTTGAAGCCATTTTAACGAAATGTAGAGTAAAGACTCATTACAAAGTAGGGAATTACCGATCACTGACTTTTTATAAAATAAAATTGTTTTAAATGTCAAAAACATTTGTAGTAATTGTTATGTTCAAAATTGTTATATGTGAAAGAATTGGCTAAATAGCTCAAGAGATTACACACCTATATATAGGGCACCTACGGAGGTATTTCAAAGGTCTCTTTTGAAAAATACCCCAAAGATGTGTAGTATTTCTAGATTTCCAAAAGCCTTTTTGATAAAGTTATCTTAGAATATATATAGTATTTCTAGATGACTAAAATGTAACTACATGGAACTAATGGAAAATAACCAGAGGTGAAATGAAACAGAGTGTAATTTTAATGTTTTAAATGCAACTCTCAATGTTTACGTGGAACTTGGATGTAAATATAATGTTACTTTTGCAGAGCCATTAGTTTCTTTGCATCTATATGGTATCTGTATACACTATTTAGAACATTAACACGATTTTGATGCGGTATTTATCATATTTTTAGAACATGATCACTATGTTTATTTGGTCCTTATACAAATAATAAGATAATGAACTCTATATTTATGAGGAACTTATATATATAGTTTGGGACATGAACACTATATTAATTTGGTACTTATATTTCT
This sequence comes from Serripes groenlandicus, assembly GCA_031761405.1. Classification (NCBI taxonomy): domain Eukaryota; kingdom Metazoa; phylum Mollusca; class Bivalvia; order Cardiida; family Cardiidae; genus Serripes; species Serripes groenlandicus. The sequence goes on along the minus strand of JASEVX010000001.1, from coordinate 178,230,488 downwards.
TTAGAACATGGTCACAATGTATATGTGGTTCTTATAATGTCTAAAACATGAACACAATATGTATGAGGTACATATAATTCATCAAGAACATGAAAACAATATTTGCCGCATTTCTCAATTTTCCAGATGGCCAAGCAGAATTAGGTCTCAGAAAAGAAATCCCCGCTCTCTTGAAGAAAAACTTGTCTTGGTAAAGTAGTAATTAGCAACCTAATTTCCTGTCACAGTAATGGAAGCTTAGACACTCGGGATCAGTAGATAATAAGGTCATTGATCGCACCGCGCAATAGTTTGGTGCATCTGCGCAGTTTGATACGAATATTCCCTATTCGCCATTTAGCTGTACACGCAAAGTCACTCTCGATGCCTCTCATGAAAGGTTATGAAAGTATTAATGAGCCGATTCACGAGAAACCCAACATTGTGGATTATGCGTAAAGTATCGACCCTGTTCAGCCTAAGCATGCCATGCAGACTAACCCGGACAGACACTTTTCGTCTCCTGTGGATTTTCTGTTTCAGGAATCATAACTCTATACCTCTATCCCCCTGAGAAGGAATGTGTTGGCCCGGATTAGCCTGCACGGACTGAGCAGGCTGATCTGGATCGATAAATTACGCAGTGTCTATAATGTTGGTTTTCTCGTGGATCGGCTCATATATATATCTATACAAATGAGTGTTGCCATTTCGTGTCTTATTGACTCGTAGCAACGTGATCACATTCACGCTATTTTGTACATAATCAATGTACATTTGTATTATCCATATGATGTAACATACATTCTCTGGTGACTTATATGTCTAGGTGGCTTGGTGTACTTTAACAAATGATTATTGTTAAACAATGTACTTTCTTACTAACTTACTTAAATGTTTATTGACGCTATGGGGCTACTGTTCAAGTCTTTTGTCAACATATACTCAATTACATGCAGACGGATAGTGAATGTTCTAGTGAGACAGTCTTGCCAGAGACTTCACTGCGAGCAGATAAAAAACATCCCTCATTTCTTGTAGATTATCTATAATCATTAACTTAACGAGACCGACCATGGGACAATTTGAAATATATTGCAAGTTTTATCTAACCGCAAAAAGAGAGTAGTTGTTTGTGGACGCAACTGTTCTAAAGACGGTTGTAGAAGATCTGGACCAGACTGCGTAAATTCGCAGGCTGAAGTAGATTTTTGCCTAATTCCAAAGCCCCAAAGTCGATAAACAGCTTTTCTCTCCCATATACTACCATTTCGCAGATAACGTATGGTATATTCTTAGCTCCGTAAATATTACCAGCAAAGTTTACAAGACAAAATATTCGTAAAAGAAAAAGAGACTGCACTCATTCTTTCCACAGAATGCCTATTGGCTAACTCAAATGATATCAAGTTAACACAGTTATACTATTAGCCCATTTCATTAATGCAGAGAAAGAATACGTTAGGATAAAACGTGCTGAGTTGAGCATGCCAATTAGCGCTACATGGCCACAAGAAACAATGTGGCGATCATATCCCGTATCTTAATTCATCATGGCAGATGCTTAACACACACAATATGTCGTTAAGTCTTCCCCACATCGTATTTGACTCTTATAAATGTTGAAGCTAAAGGAGAAATTGCTTTTTATGATCAAATTATCTTTTGCCACATTGTTCTATGTCTAATTCAATAGTTATGTCTTTCATGTTTAAAGATGTGCCGTATTGTTGCGTAGACGTATGTATTGTCCTTTTGTTTCTATGTGTTGTTTTGGGGAAGGGTTTGACGTGTTAAAGTTCATAAATCGTCATAAATTGTCTTATGGAAGTAGTTCTGGACCAAAACATCATGACAAGATAAGTGTTATTTCATTTAACACACCGTACGTAGACAGATTGCATAGCATGTCAAACAAGATTTGTTTCTGGTCTTTATTAATTCAAATAAGCCTGGAAGCAAAACATAATATAATTATAGTTTAATAACGTAACATCTCATCCCATTTGTCTTATCCCATTAAAGTCCATCTTCTTTTGTGATGATTATATTAATCATGAAAATATCATATGAGCCATTCCACAAGAAAACAAACGTTTTGGACTCTGCGTTATATATCCGGGCCGACAAATTCCGTCTCAGGATAGAGGTATAGAGTAATGATTCCTGAAGAATATATGTATCGCCTGCCAATATGTCAGTTAGTGACAGCTTGAACGATCGATCAACAGACATTCAAAGACGGACGGACAGACTACGGGGAAGTGATCTTGACACGGCAGGTGATACAAACAATGTTTTATCCAAAATGTATACCATCGTATCTTGGCAGTATCATTGCAAAAACCTTCGTTTCGTATTGTATCTTGATTACAATATTTACAATATAAACTTACTCATTTTGGCAAGTGAGAATCTGGATAGTATTATGACTGTCCTATCTGATCATGCGTATGGCTATGTCAACCGGAAATAAGCACCACCTGATATGTTGATGAACATGTTCTCGAAATACATAGCTTATATACGCTTTCGTTAAGGGCACTGGCAACACGATAAGGAAGGGTATTCAGCTCTTTTCCTCACATTGTTTCTCTTGTTATAACAGAAAACCCTATGTTGTGGGTACTCAGAAGAATCATCTCACTGAGACGATTCTTTTGAGTACCCACAACATAGGGTTATATGGTCAAATAAGGATTTTGAACATGCAAAACTCCCCTTATCTAGAGCTCTGCAATGGTACCCCACTTAAAAAGGTAAACATTCTTGATGCTGTCGTCAATGTGTCTTTATTATAAGGTTAACTATGTCTCACTATGTGACAATATACAAGTTACGTTTATATGTTAAGATTTGACGTCAAAGATTCATTATATCTTGACACGTTTATCCTGACTTAAATGTCAAGAGGATTTTTTATAACCTTGAGAAATATAACGGACAACAGCAGTCTTCTAGAAACGTCTCAGAAAAGCAATATTCAGCTGTCATGTAGTGTCTAACACTACATTTGTATGAAATGGTCTCTCGTTAACAATAAAGTATTTATGGTCAATAAAACGTCAAGATACGTCGTTCATGTAAGTCATAAACACCGGTATCAATCCGGCACCATTCTTGTCAGTTATAGAGACCTGTATCAGTTCGGTATTATTCATGTCACCCACAAAGACCGGTATCAATACGGTACCATTCATGTCCGTCACAAAAACCGGTATCAATCCGGCACCATTCTTAACAGTTACAGAGACCAGTATAAATACGGTATCATTACTGCCAGTCATAAAGACCGGTAGCATTCAGGTACCATTGTCTTTGTTCAAAGAACGTTAGGAATTATAAGAATAATAACACTTTGGTTTGCAACATCACACCTATGTCAGTCCTTAACATTTTCAGCGCCAAATTTCGTAAAGTAGTCTCATCTATGTTGAAAATCGGGCGATATTTTGATAAGATTATCAACGTCCCTGGTTCTTCGATCGAGGTCTGAATGAATCTCGGCGCTTTATAGATGATATAAGTATTTTTTTTTTTATTCCATGCACATTTATATCAAAGTCAAGTTATAGTAGCCAACTTTTTCGCTTTAACAAAAACTTAAACTCACATTAAGAAAGAATAAACGTGAAGATTTAACTGAACAAAAGCTTCATTAACTGAACAATCGTTATTGCGAAATAAAGAAAATAAAAACAGGTTTCTCTTAATCTGAACGAACAGAACAATCTAATTATTTGATGGAACTTTGGCGTTTTTTGTAACCAAGTCGTCCAGCGTAATGGTCGTGTAAAAGTAAGTTAACTTTCCCTCAAATTGGGAATCAGACAATCCTTTCACAAGTATGACGAATCTGCCGTAGACACATTTGAAAGCATCAAGGCAAACTTTCCATTAAATCTCTTTAAAAGAAAGCGTTTTTTTTGCATATAATTGAAAACAGATCAGCAAAATGAGAAATTTCTTATTATGAGAAATTCCTCCAATTGTCACAATGATTTCAAATTTCGTCCGCTGCAGTCAAAATGCGTCCGCAAGTGGCAAAGGGTTAAGACGTCTCATGGACTGTTTAAACGTATCACCTGAAATACTTGTCTTTGACCTTTGCGACAAAACACGAAACAATATGGGCTCTGTGCAAACTGAAGCAAAGGGAACCTTCGTTCGCTTTCCTCTTTTACCGGACCTAGTATATATTGTTTAAGGCTAATGTGTGCAATTAATTATAGTAGTCCTAACTGCATAATTGTTATGTTTAATTAACTCTTTCGCTGTCAGAGGCAATTACATTCTTTTGCAAACAATGCAGAATCTGGTGAAACGGCTCGTTACGAGCTGTCACTCCTGAAATCTGCGTTGTTTGCCACTTAGACATTTAATTTTACCAAATATCCGGTTGGAGGAAAAATTGGGGAGGTCTAATTCTAAACATGGAAGAGTCGACTTTGTGAAATTTGGCTGTGAAAGAGTTAAGAATTAAAAAGATCCGCGTTCGCGCTGAGATGCTTAAAGGGAAATGTTGTACTTCAATGTGAATTGGTTATGTCAATGCTTGGTTGAACCACTTGTGTAATCGCGCTCTGAATATTTACAACGTTTTTCTGTTTTGTTTTAGAGAAATATGGCGAAAACAATTTGCATCCCAGTACAACTAAAAAAACACACCTAATCGTTTTAAACAAACCGCTCGGTTTCTTTTCATGAATTATTAAAACTTTACCAACTAAAAGATGGAAACTCCAAAATCACCCCGGTGTTATTCACGTCAGACTTATTATTCGGAGAAACACACGTAACCCTTTCAATGCTGGATTATTGAATTGGACTTGCCCAGCTTTGCAATTGGAAGAGTGCACAGCTTATTATTGGAATATCCAGATAACACTATTGAGTGTGTGCATCCAACACTGTAGACACTAGTCCGACGGCGTGGGGGTGCAGGCTAATCCGGATGTTTGCTTATAGGCTTTTTCTGAGAGATTGATTGATTGATAAATGTTTACGCCGCTTTCAATAATTGTTAAGTTATATCACCGTTTTTCCTGGGTAAGTTACCAGTACTACTGGACCTTTTATCCTCGCAACAGCCAGTCAGTCGTAATGCTAACCTCATAACAATGAGAGCAAAGGAGGGCAGCCATTACTACCAGTGTTACAGTCTTTTGTACGACCAGGCCGGGACTCGAACCTGCGACCTCCCGTACTCAATACTTTTTCTAAGACATGACCAAAGTATTAGTTATTTAATATTTACTATCTAAGAAGTGAGTTAAGGTGTCAAGATTATGACGAAAATAAATACGGACAAATGAACGTCGTATACATCAAAGGATTTATCCCTTTTCCTAGTACAGCCAATGTCTAATGTCTGTGAATAAGAAAACTTTCGCCTTTTTACGAAATCATACTGATACTCCCACTGTTTTGCCTCATATAGACAATAATCATATTATCATTTTGCTTAAAGCTAATCTATACTAAAAGTATTACAATTTATCATATAGAAGCTTGCCTGTAGCAGTTCCAACTATTTTTCTGGAAATAGACTCTTAATGCCCGTTGTCATTATTATTATATCATTGTTGTCGTGTTATCAAATTTATAATGATGTGGGTTGAGCTCTTAACCCTTTCCCACATACATCATAGTGCAGCAAACGACTTTGAAAACGTATGCTTAATAATAATGAAATGATCTGTAAACGAAAGTATAATTATTTAATAGATTTTGAAATATTACTTATTTTGCTACCTTGTTTTCAAAAGTCGTCTGCTGCAGAAGCGTCAAAACGCTTCTTTATGTGGGAACGGGTGAAAATAAGAATAGTTAACACGTATCAAACTAATCTCAGTATAGATTTTCGCTACCAAGGTCCAACTCCATCAACATTACTTAGCGCTACGTAATACTTAAATACTTAAAAGCATAATTCATCATTTTCGTTTCCCTATTAAAAATGCCAAAATACTTTATTCCTTAACAATTTTTGTCAGTCAGTAAGGTGACTATTTATTTCAAATTTGATTGCTTGTGTTTTACAACGCTTTTAACAATTTTTTCAGTTTACAAAAAGGGGCATAATGCTACAAATATGGATGACAGAGTTATGTGACTTGCTGCAGATGTCTATATTGTCATTAGAAACAAGAATGCCAAGTTTGAAGTAAATGGTATAGAAGATATAACTGTTTGTAAAACACGTTAACCAACGCAGACGCCGACGTAGACGCCGACGAAGACGCCATGGCGAGTGCAATAGCCTCTATATTATTCGAATAGTCGAGCTAAAAACAAAACACCAACCACCTGCATACATCATATCCTCTCGCTTTGGAAAAGTAGACTGATGAATGTGTCTTTATATGAATTTAACTTCTTTATTTTCTTAAAATGTCATCAAACGTCAGACAATTTCTCCAAACTATAAAACACTATAGATGTTTGTTTGGTTTGTTTACACCACTTTCGACAATGTTTCAGTTATATGTTACTCAAATTCAATTTTTTCTAGTCTTTTAGGTCACGTTTCCTTGCAGCCAGGATATTAAACAAAGGATATGACTATTTCGTTTATGCCAGGGACGTAGATATTATATTGTCTACGTTCTTGTTTGATTTGAAGCAACGCAAAGCAAGTTACACTTAAAAAGAAAACCAAAATAAAACTATGGCAGGCATTGTCGTAGTAAGAAAACTTGCATACGGTTCTTGATCACCATCAAGACTAGTTTGTGCTTTCTCAGGAACTACATATATAGAGTGTCAAACCTGTTCGCCCTTTTAAACATATATAATATAAACAAACTAAGCCACACTCATTTTTCGTGAGTAAATATTTCGAGCTAAATCGGTTTATTTGTGCAATCTCCGAATATCGGCTCGGTTGTTGCATGATTTGAAGGGATTTGACTTGACGACGCCTCCATAACAATTGTCATTACCTTAGACAAACAAACAAGAAAAAGGCGGAGGCGCTGTTGGATGCATTTGCTAGGCATTAGCTTCTCTCTGATAGATAAATCACTATAAGAAAAGCTGTCATTCAATGTTAGGACATAGTATAAAAGTTGTTGTTTATTGAGAATTGGATATTTCAGCTCGTAGCGTGTAACTCTTTCCTTATTGTTAGTTTAAGTCATAAATCAGCTTTGTTTTACAGTCGGTTGTTGCATAATTTGAATGGAATTGACACTACGACGTTTTCATTTAGACCACGCCAACCACGAGCCTTCATAACAATTGTCGTTACCTTAGACAAACAAACAAGAAAAAGGCGGAGACGCTGTTGGAGGCATTTGCCCAGCACCAGCTTCTCTCTATAAGAAAAGCTGTCATTCAATGTTAGGACGTAATATGAATTGTGTTGTTTGTTGAGAATTGGATATTTCAGTTCGTAGCGTGTAACGCTTTCATTATGGTTAGTTTAAGTCATAAATCGGCTTTGTTTTACAGTAACATGCCGTGAACAGTAAACATTCACGTGATCGTAGTGCAACTAATGTGACACGTAATTGTTTTTAGAAAGAGCCCTGTTTCTTTCCATGAATTATTTAAACATAATAAACTAATTCAAGGAAACTCGGTAAGTTAACACTTTCTCTGATAAAGACGCATTCTGACGCCTCTGCAGCAGACGGTTTTTTGAAAACATAGTGACAAAAGAAGAAATTACTTAAAACGAGCAATTTCTTCTGTATCCTCAATGTTATCCACTTTTAGTCATAGGTTATCCATTCAATTATAGAGATTTTCTATTTTTTGACAAAATATGTTCAAAGTCGTCTGCTGCAGAATTGTCGTATGAGGGAAAGGGTTAACATGGCGTGATTAACTACCGACTTATTCTTAGCAACACACACATCCTTTAACAACCGGTTATTACACTGGAAAGAAATAAGGAAAAAAACAACAGCAATTATTTATAAAGATGGTTAATGCCTATCGTTATATTTTGTTTTAACTCCTTCGTAATTGAAGGCTTTTGCAAACAATGCAGATTCAGGTGAGACATCTCCTGAAATCAGCATTGTTTTGCCACATAGACATTTAATTTTACCAAATTTCCTGTTGGACGTAACACGTAGCGGTGGACTGTAACAGGGTTAATACCATGAATAATTCTTATTAGTAAGATCCCATATAGAATTAATTTCATTATCAAATAAAAATGCATTGTTCAATGTGGATAGAGAGATTCATCGGGTAGTAATACATGTGTAATCGTTAATATAGAACAGCATATGCACGATGGACTACAAATGGTGCAAAACATGATCAGAGGGCCCGACATTATAACACTCTTAAACGTTCACCGTATTCAGAAATAAACTCCATGCCCATTAGTCAATTTCGAGAATGAATTAGTTTCTGACAACTCAGATACTTTAGAACACATTTTGAGCATAGAGTATAGTTTTATAGTTTTGAGCCATGCGTTTTCTAACAAAAGTAAAGTTATGTTACATTTAAGTTTAAGTTTAAACTTAATTATTTTACATCGATTGCGAAACAAGCTTTAAGCTTATATTAATCACGCTCGATGTCTGCTTCATGGAAACTTAACCAGTACTCTTAACCAGTTTCTTTTACCGTTCTGAACATTACAGGGTATGGTCTGCTCATTTCACGCAAAACGTTGACATAGTTATTTATTCTTGTCAGTTGAAGGATATAATGATGGTGAATCAGCAGTTTAAGTTTCAAAGCAATATCTTTAATGGTTTTGAAGAAAAGTGAGGTGGTACAAAAAACTTGACCAAAGTTTGACACCAATGCCGACGCCGAGGCGAGTAGGATAGCTTGCCCTTTCTTCGAAAAGTCGAGCTAAAAATACTATTTTTTCTAAAATCTTTATTTGACCGTCTAACTCTATCATTTTGGTTATCAAAAGAATAGCCTCAATTTGAGTTTTTCTTCGCTCCCTTGTTGCAAACATACGTTACGTGATGACGTGCTCGGTATTGTGTTCGATATGGCAGGAGAATTGCTTCAGGCATATGTGGATGTTCGTCTATCTCGAACAAAATAGACAAGTCATTAATCCATTTCTTTTGTCTTAGTTGATATCATCTAATTGATTTAAATACGTTCACCATTATGTTTCGAAACGTATATATCCCAATCCCCCCATTATGTCAGATAAGTCCACAACACTCCCGACGGCAAGTTAGAAAACCCGGTTTGCTAATGTAGTAATTGCACATCTTTGTAATTTACAGGAGTGTCAACTGTAGATATTTAACGCGGGGTCATTGCATCATTGTTTGTTCGAGAAAACAATGTGTTTTTAATAAGTAACCGCATTCTGATTCTCTCTATTAATTCTACAACTTTGAACACATGTTTGAGTTTTTTTAACTTCATTAGTCACGTGTATAATGCAAATGTTGTATATGAAGGTAGTGGCAATCATACCTAGTACTACACAACATATTTACTTTTAGTAAATCTATGTTACTTAAATACTTTTTGAAGATTGTTCTTATCTAAAGCAATTTCAACGAAATTTACATTGAAGAAACTTTGCAAAGTAGGGAATAATTGATTTTTTATAAAACACTTTCTTTTTTCAGTTAAATGTCAACAAATATGTGTAGTTATTTTCATGTTTAAAAATGTATATGTGGAAGAGTTGGCTAAATAACTAGATTACACACCTATACATAGGGCACCTACGGAGGAATTTCAAAGGTCTCTTTTTGACAAATACCCTAAAAATGTGTAGCATTTCTAGATTTCAAATGTCTCTTTTTGATAAATACCCCAAACATGTGTAGCATTTCTAGATTTCCAAAAGCCTTTTTGACAAATATCCCTAAAAATATATAATATTTCTATATCACTTAAAATGTAACTACATGGAACTAATGCAAAATAACCAGAGGTGAAATGATAAAGAGTGTAAATGTATTAAATGCAACTCTCAATGTTTACATGGAACATGAAAACAATATTTACCGTATTTCTCAATTTTCCAGATGGCCAAGCAGAATTAGATCTAAGAAAAGAAATGCGTGCGGACTTGTCTTGATAAAGTAGTAATTAGCATCACAATTTCCTGTCACAGTAATGGAAGCCTAGACACTCGGGATCAGTAGATAATAAGGTCATTGATCGCACCGCGCAATAGTTTGGTGTACTTTAACACATAATTATTGTTAAATTATAAAGGTATATTTTAAATTGTTAACACATGTCACAATAGTAAACAATGTACTTTCTTACTAACTTACTTACATGCTAATTGACGTTATGGGGCTACTGACAACAGATACACGAAGGACTAAATAACATGTAGACGGAGCTTTCAAATAGTATGGTGATAATTGGGGGTACTATCATCTGAGTCTTTACTGTACACATGTAAAACATATTCCACATTTCTTGACGTGGCAGTATTCATTTGGGTCCTTTTAGAATGGATTTGCAGGCAAATATTTTACACATGTGTCATAATCTTGCTGGTTAGTTTTCGCTAATCATCCCTCATTTCTTGTTGATTTTCTCTAATGATTAACTTAACGAGACCGACCATGGGACCATTATAAATATATTGCAAGTTTGATCACACTGCAACAAGAAATATATAAACGGCGATCAAAACAATTAGTAATTTTCCATGAATTATAAAATTTGCGCAATAATCTATGTGTTTACCAAAGGCTATTCGGCCATCTCCATCCAGCCTCAGTTTCTATAAATAGATTGTCAAGGTCGAGAGTTCGTCACATGACTGGAGATTATGCGAGGCTCCCAAGGGGTGTATAAGTTTCAATTGACGATAAGTAACTGAAAACTTATCATGTTTCAAAAATAATGAATGAAACCTTTTGATTGGTTCATAGTTAAGTTGGTGATCCCACGAGAGGCACTAATAAGGTGAAGTTTTAAAATGAAATGTTCTGCATACTAACCTTTAATTGTTTTCCTTAAGAAATAAATTTCAGTGACACAAATCAGTGAAAACGAATGAAATAAATATTTAAGAGCAAAATATTAATTATTTTTGAAACCTGATAAGTTTTCAGTTATTTATCGTCAATTGAAACTTATACGTGTTACATAATACACCTCTTGAAAGCCTCGCGTAATCTCCAGTCATATGATGAATTCTCGGTCTTGAACATAACAACGTCATATCGTGCTAGTGTAATGGATGTTGACTTGGATTGTCAAGTGAAAGGTCTGTGGTTCGCTTCCCGGCAGAGGCAAGCTTTTTTTTCTCTATCTCATTCATATCAAAACCAAAGTACATGTATATATATGAACTAAAACATTTATAAATCAAATATTACATATGTAACGTTATTGTTTTCTGTCATTCTAATAAGTTAGACAAAATATAAAATAATATGCACATGTTCCATTTCTTAGTGTTTTCTCATATTGATCGCCGTTTATCTTTTTTAAAGATATTTCTTGTTTTTTGGTAAGGATAAAATGTTAAAATATCGTCTTATTCAAGTAGTTCTGGAACAAACATAAAAGAATCTTGAAAAGATAAGTGTTATTTCCTGTAATTCTTATTTCACAACACAACGCAGACAGATTGCGTAGCATGTTAAACATATTTGTTTATGGTGCTTATTATTTCGATTAAGCCTGGAAGCAAAAAAGAATATAATTATATATATTAATGAGGTTTCATCACACCCCATTTTTCTTGACAACTTGACAATAAATAAATCGGGCAATATCCCGGGTGAAAAACATTATCTCATTAAAGTCCATCATGTTTGTGATGATTATATTAAGAAAAACAACATTTTAGACTCAGCGTAATGTATCCGGGCCGACACATTCCGTCGCAGGATAGAGGTATAGAGTCATGATTCCTGAAACAGAAAATCCACAGGAGACGAAAAGTGTCTGTCCGAGTAAACCAGCGCGTCATGCTTAGGCTGATCCGTGTCGATACTTTACGCAGAGTCCACACTGTTGATTTTCTCGTGGGACGGTTCATATACACATTATACAAGAGTGGTCTGAAGAACACATGTACCGCCTGCCAATATGTCAGTTAGTGTGAACAATCGATGAACAGACAGACAAGGACAGACTACGGGGGAAGTGATTTTTACGTTATCTTGACAAGGCAGGTAATACAAACAGTGTTTTCTCCAAAATGTATACCATCGTAACTTGGCAGTATCATCATTAAAGATGCTGAACTCCAGGTGGAGATCAAAATTTTGAAATGTTGACACTTCTGCAAATATTGCTTATAGTGACAACGAAGTTAAAGAGTAAATAGTTCGAAACTGTTTTGGCGGTAAATGTTGAAAAACAGTCTATTGAAAGTCAAGAAAATGTACAAAATGTGGCTTACTTGGTATGTCTACCCAGTAAAAATAAGCATAAACGATCAATATTTAGATATTTATTGTACTGGAAAGTGAAATTATTACTCAATTCTTTTCCCAGAAAAAAAATATGATTATAATATTTAAAGACAACTGGTGAACAGTTTTCTAACTTTGACGTTGATATCTATAATCTTCAGTTCAGCACCTTTAAGCGCAAGAATCTTTGTTTTGTATTTTATCTCGATTACATAATTTACAATATACTTACTCATTTTGGGAAGTGAGAATCTTAGCAGTGGATATTATAATGACTGTCCTATCTGATCACGTGAATGGTAATGTCAACCAGAAATATATACGCTTACTTAAAGGGCAATGGCACTACTCGGCAGAGGTCTAGATAAGGAGGGTATGGTATTCAGCTATTTCCCCCATAATTGTTCTCTTATTATAACAGCAATCTTTATGTTGTGGGTACTCAAGAGAATCGTCTCAGTGAGACGATTATTTTGAGTTCCCACAACATAGTGTTAGAGGATCAAAAAAGGATTTTAGAAAAAATCAAAACGCTCCTTATCTAGAGCTCTGCACTGGTTTCCCACGTAAAAGGTACATGTAATAAGTTTTAATGGTGTCGTCAATGTGTCTTTATTATAAGGTTAACTATATCTCACTATGTGACAATATACAAGTTACGTTTATATGTTGAGATTTGACGTCAAAGATACACTATATCTTGATACGTTTGATCGGACTTCCATCTAGAGAGGATTATTTATAACCCTGAGAAATATAAAAGACAACAGCAGCCTTCTAGAAACGTCTCAAAAAAAGCAATATTCAGCTGTCATGTAGTCTCTATTACTATGAAATGGTCTCATGGTAACAATTAACTATTTATGGTCCATACAATGCTTGTATCCGATGTAATATACCCATTACGTATTTCTTTATATATGACACGTGTAATATAACATGACCAAATTATTATT
>JASEVX010000001.1:178071314-178217009 GCA_031761405.1 Serripes groenlandicus | reverse complement strand
GACTTTGAACATATTTTGTCAAAGAAAAGAAAATCTCTAAAATTGAATGGATAACCTATGACTTAAAGGTGAAAAACATTGTGACAAAATGAAAATTGCTCCTCTTCTTTTGTCACTATGTTTTCAAAAAGCCGTCTGCTGCAGAGGCGCTCAGAAAGCGTTTATATGAGGGAAAGGGTTAATGATTACTTGGGTCTCTAACATATATATTCCTGTTGCTGTCACAGAAAACACGATAACATTAACGAGTACGCATGAAGAATATCTTAATAAGACAGTTACCAATATTAATCGTTTCACGGGAACTGTCATTTGTAGCAAGAATGACATTTTTATGGAGGTCACAACAGTAAATTACTTTAACACTGTCATGTTCAATGCCAAAGATCAAAGGTAGTGGTTCCTTTTATAGGCAAAGGCTTGTGAATCGAGAAAAAGCCACGGCGCACTTGATGTTTGCAAACGATACTACACTTCCTCACACATTAGACTGTCTAAGACTGTATTATTATCACCAACAGAAGGCGGAACTACTAGCGTGTCACATACAAGCGAGTCGATACCGTACAGTGTTTGTAGCTCAGCTGTGCATGAAGTGCGCAAAGAAGCTATACACCCGTCGTTAGTCCAGCGTCGTGCATCGTGCTTAGTCAACAATTATTTGAACGACATCTCCTCCTAATTCGATTTGCAAAATTTGACGAAATTTCACTAGGGATATTCTTAGGTGGGTGCCTTTTAAAAAATTGTTTGTAGAAAATGAATTCTATGTGGAAGTTCTGGTTGCGAACTAGGGCCATCCGTGGTTCTTGTCTTTCTTTTGGGTAATGGTGTCGGGCGTTTAAATGGTCGAAAATAAATAGAGGAACATATAAAAATGAAACAAATTGACGGAAGCTGTGAAATATACATTACTGCGCATGTCAGTCATAAATCAGAGCAGAACTACAAGTTTTATTAATTTACAGTTTAATTTTCTCTATTCACGATTTCGTCATTTTTTATTAATTGATTCATTTTGTGAGGAGTATTCTACTGATATAGGGGGAAAAAGACCCATACTTTCAAAGATGAGGTCCAAAAATGACACAGACATGTTACAATAGCTAAGTACGTGATGAGAATGAGTTATGCTATCTTGAAACCTTTTGATTAGAGCCAATCCTGTGCTTGAAACTAAAACCTGCTGTGATAACCATTTCGCTCATACACACGACTTTTGACACCTCTGCAGCAGACGACTTTTTTTTAAAGCATTGTGACAATAGAGAAATTGCTCATAATGAGCATTTCTCGTTTTGCCATAATGATTTCAATTCTTTTAAATTATCAAATTTTTATTTATATATGATTTTTCATACTTTTGCCAAAAAAGTTCAAAGTCGTCTGCTGCAGATCTATTGTAGGAAATATATAAATTAATGAATGGACGTGCGAAGTTGGGCTCACTGAATCGCAAGTCCTCGTTGTTTACGATTGGTAAAATATTCTCCAAAATCAGACACAGGAAGTAGACATCGAGCGTGATTAATATAAGCTTAAAGCTGTTTTCGCTATCGATGTAAAATAAATAGTTGAAGCTATTTAAGCGGGCGTAGACGCGAGAACCTTGAACTGTTGAAAGATCAAATTCTGTCTAATAAACAGTGATTAAGGAAGCACTTTAAACAATGCTTCGTCTGTGAAGAACATGGGGAACCTTATCACACAACAACGCATTCGTATAATGTTGCACAAGAGTTTAACCATTTCCCAAATGTAAGATGATTTCTGACGCCTCTGCAGCAGACGACTTTTGAAAACAGTGTTACAAAACTAGAAATGAATATTGTTTAAGGTCAGACTGAGCGAATGCACTAGCTGATTGGAATATACACTGTCGCAACTTCATTAATGTTTGTTTTCGCTGATCGCAGCTTATATCTTTAACATCAGATTATATTATAATAGCCTGGGCACTGAGGATGTTTTAACATGTGAATGTAATATTCTGTTAATACGACGTTGCAACTGCAATGTTCGTGTTGACCTTTTCTGTTGTAACACACCTAATTCGTTTGATGTGTTTGTTTGTTTGTTGTTTATTGGAGTTTTTACCACCGTTTCCAACATTATTTCAGTTATATCACGTCGACAGTTCACTTATTTATGATCCCTGGGTAAACAAACTAGTACTATGCTAGGAAATGTGCCTTGCCAAGAGCACTCCACCATGACCCACATCGCCGCGACTGGGGATCGAACCCGGGACGCCTTTTTCTGTAATTGTTCAGTCATAACAAGGCGGATAATAATTATTCACCTACCCATGTATGCCCTGGCTTTTCACACCAGTACAACAAACAACATTATCTTAAAGCAACTGGCTGCTTTTCTACATAGACTTTTTGTCCATTGGTGGAACGGAAGACTTATTGCGCTTGTCACAGTGAATTGTGTCAATTTTTGCAAAGAAAGTTGCCCGAGCGTGGATTCGAACTGACGACCCATACATTGACAGCCGGCGTCGCTATCGACTGAACTACCGAGGTCGGTCAACGCGGAATAGAGTCAAAATAGTAACATTATTCTCGCCGAGACCATATACCTAAATAGTTCTCACAAGTTTGCAGGAAAGGTGGATTATGTTATTAAGGATAAGATCTAAAGTCATCAGTAGCAAACAACGTTTGAAAAACATTATGACACAAAATGAACATTGCTCGTAAAAAGTCTCTAGGAAATAGATATCGAGCGTGATTAATATAAACTGAAAGCTTCTTTCGGAATCGATGAGAAATAAATAAGTTTTAACTAAATAAGTAAGTGTAAATAGAATAAGTGTAAATAAATAGGTGTAAATAAATAAGTGTAAATAAATAAGTGTAAATAAATAAGTTTTAACGAAAGATAATAAGTTTAAAGCTAAATAAATAGAGTTGAAACTAAAGTAAATATTTTTTTAATAAATAAATAAGTTTTAATTAAATAAATAAGTTTAAACTAAATAAATAAAACTATACAAATTAAGTTTTAACTAAATCAATAAGTTTTAACTAAATCAATAAGTTAAACTAAATAAATAGAGTTTAAAACTAATAAATAAGTTTAAACTAAATAAATATTTTTTTAATAAATAATAAGTTTTAACTAAATGAATAAGTTTAACTAAATAAATAAAACTAAATAATCAATTTTAACTAAATAAATAAAACTAAATAAATAAGTTTTAACTAAATAAATAAGTTGTAACTGAATAAATAGATAAGTTGTAACTAAATGAGATAAGTTGTCAACTAAATAAATAGAGTTTTAACTAATAGATAAGTTTTAACTAAATAAATAGAGTTTGAAGATAAACTAGGTAAGCCCTCATTTACATGTAGTCACAATGAGTTCAACTCTTTCCAATGATTATATTATCAATTATAAAGTTTTTCCATGTTTAATTACTCAGATGTTTTCAAAGTCGACTGCTGCAAATGTGTCTATGTGTAAATGGTTCAGTTTAACCTTAATTAAAACTACCTAATTGCATTAATTACATTTGAAAAAGGTTTATTCGCAGATATTCAGTGGCAAAGTTGACGTTAATGACAATTAAAAGCCCAATAAAGAAGACACGAATCCATTAGATATCTCCATTGAGAAAAGAATAATTCCGTTCGCAGACTATTTATTTCCACATACAGAAATCCTGCAGCAGACGACTTCGAAAATATGCAGGTCAAAAAAGAAAATATCTCTGTTAATAACAGTTAAATCATTGAAAAAAAAAGTACAAAACACTGCGACAAAAGGAAATATAGCAATTTCTCTTTGCTGCAATGTTTTCTAACGTCATCTGCTGCAGAGAGCGTCAGAAATTGTGTATATGTTGGAAAGGGTTATATCAATTTCCCAGTTGATTCATTTCTCGTATTGTTCATCCACGATCAGGCTACATTTATCTCCCTTTTATCACGAACAATATTCTCCTAGGTCTTCTTCTAAGGATAACAGTTTGCCCTGGTCTTCATTGAGAAATATATGTTGCTATTTGACAAATATAAACTTAGATGATATATCGACAATATATTACACTTGATAGCCTTTCGATACTAGACATTTTGTTTAAACCCCTTCCAAACATAGAACAACTCTACAGCAAACGACTTAAAACATCTGGACAATAATGTCTTTCTGGCAATAACGTCTTTCTGCTGCAGATCCTCAAAAGTGTCCGCATGTGGAAAAAAAATAAATAGTTATCCTTAAATTTCGTGTAAACATAACAAATTGCAGATAAGTAACGTGTTTGTGTAAACTAATCACAAGATTGAGTGACACTTTTGGATCACTTCGTTTGGTCAGTTAATTGTGTCACCAGTAAGTAAGACTGAGTGACACTTATGGTCACTAGGTTTGGTTAGTTCATTTTGTCACATAGAGTAAGACAGACTGATACTTAGTAAGACAGGGGGACACTTATAGATCATTTCGTTTTTTCAGTTAATTTTGTCACCAGTAGAGTAAAATAGAATGACACTTAGGGACCCCACTTCGTTTTTCAGTTAATTGTGTCACCAGTAAGTTAGACAGATTGACACTTAGAGATCACTTCGTTTGGTCAGTTAATTGTGTCACAATTAGTAAGGAAGAGTGACACTTATGGATACTCTCGAGTTGGTCAGTTTATTATGTCACCAGTGAGTAAGATAGAGCGATAATTACGCTAACGTTAGTTATACCGAGCACAGCTCTTAGGCACGTGTCATAATTACGCTTATATGGTTATACTGGAGCACAACTCATAGGCACGTGTACTAATTACGCTATTGTTAGTTCATAGGCACGTGTAATAATCACGCTAATATTGGTTATACTGTAGCACAGCTCATAGACACGTGTCATAATTACGCTTATATTGATTATACCGGGAGCACAGGCTCATAATCACGTGTAATAATTACGCTTATATTGGTTATACTGGACCACAGCTCATAGACACGTGTAATAATTACGTTTATATTGGTTATATACTGAAGCACAGCTCATAGACACGTGTAATAATTACGCTTATATTGGTTATATCGGATTACAGCTCATAGGCACGTGTCATAATTACGCTTATATTGGGTTATACTGGAGCACAACTCATAGGCAGGTGTACTAATTACGCTATTGTTAGTTCATAGGCACGTGTAATAATCACGCTAATATTGGTAAGTACTGGAGCACAGCTCATAGACAGGTGTCATATTTACGTTTATATTGGTTATACTAGATCACAGCTCATAGACACGAGTAATAAATACGCTAATATTGGTTATACCGGAGCACAGCTCATAGACACGTGTAATAATTACGCTTATATTGGTTATACTATATCACAGCTCATAGACAACGGTCGTAATTACTCTTATGTTGGTTATACTGGAGCACAGCTCATAGACACTTGTAATAATTACGCTTATATTGGTTATACTGGATCACATCTCATAGACACGTGTAATAATTACGTGTATATTGTGTTATACTAGATCACAGCTCATAGACACGTTGTAATATTACGCTTATATTGGTTATACTAGATCACAGCTCATAGACACGTGTCGTAATTACTCTTATGTTGGTTATACTGGAGCACAGCTCATAGACACGTGTAATAATTACGCTTATATGGTTATACTGGATCACAGCTCATAGACACGTGTAATAATTACGTGTATATTGGTTATACTAGATCACAGCTCATAGACACGTGTAATAATTACGCTTATATTGGTTATACTAGATCACAGCTCATAGACAAGTGTCGTAATTACTCTTATGTTGGTTATACTGGAGCACAGCTCATAGACACGTGTAATAATTACGCTTATATTGGTTATACTGGATCACAGCTCATAGACACGTGTAATAAGTACGCTAATATTGTGTTATACTGGGGCACAGCTCATAGACACACGTGTAATAATACGCTAATATTAGTTATACTGGATCACAGCTCATAGACACGTGTAATAAAAACGCTTATGTTAGTTATACTGGAGCACAGCTCATAGACATGTGTAATAATTACGCTATGTTGGTTATACTGGAGCACAGCTCATAGTCACGTGTAATAATTACGCTAATATTGGTTATATTGGATCACAGCTCATAGACACGTATAATAATTACGCTAATATTGGTTATACTGGAGCACATCTCATAGACACGTGTCATAATTACGCTAACGTTGGTTATACTTGAGCACATTCATAGACCGTAGCTAATCAGTACGCTTATATTGGTTATACTGGAGCACAGCTCATAGACACGTGTATATTAATTACGCTAATATTGGTTATACTGGATCACAGCTCATAGACACGTGTAATAATTACGTTTATTATTGGTTATACTAGATCACAGCTCATAGACACGTGTAATATATCACGCTAATATTGGTTATACTGGAGCACAGCTCATAGGCACGTGTAATAATTACGCTTATATTGGTTATACTGGATCACAGCTCATAGACACTGTCATATATACGTTTATATTGGTTATACTAGATCACAGCTCATAGACACGTGTCATAATTATGCTTACGTTGGTTATACTTGAGCACATTTCATAGACACGTGTAATCATTACGCTTATATTGGTTATACTGGAGCACAGCTCATAGACACGTGTAATAATTACGCTAATATGGTTATACTGGAGCACAGCTCATAGACACGTGAAATAATTACGCTAATATTGGTTATACTGGATCACAGCTTCATAGACACGTGTCATAATTACGCTAACGTAGTTATACTGGAGCACAGCTCATTGTCACGTGTAATAATTACTCTTATGTTGGTTATACTGGAGCACAGCTCATAGACACGTGTAATAAGTACGCTAATACTGGTTATACTGGAGCACAGCTCATAGACACGTGTCATAATTACGCTAACGTTAGTTATACTGGAGGCACAGCTCATAGACACGTGTCATAATTACTCTTATGTTGGTTATACTGGAGCACAGCTCATAGACACTTGTAATAATTACGCTAATATTGGTTATACTGGAGCACAGCTCATAGACTCGTGAAATAATTACGCTAATATTGGTTATACTGGATCACAGCTCATAGACACGTGTCATAATTACGCTAACGTTAGTTATACTGGAGCACAGCTCATTGTCACGCGTAATAATTACTCTTATGTTGGTTATACTGGAGCACAGCTCATAGACACGTGTATAAGTACGCTAATATTGGTTATACTGGAGCACAGCTCATAGACACGTGTCATAATTACGCTAACGTTAGTTATACTGGAGCACAGCTCAAAGACACGTGTCATAATTACTCTTATGTTGGTTATACTGGAGCACAGCTCATAGACACTTGTAATAATTACGCTAATATTGGTTATACTGGAGCACAGCTCATAGACACGTGAGAATAATTACGCTAATATTGGTTATACTGGAGCACAGCTCATAGACACGTGTAATAATTACGCTAATATTTGTTATACTGGAGCACATCTCATAGACACGTATCATAGTTACGCTAACGTTGGTTACACTGGAGCACATCTCATAGACACGTATCATAATTACTCTTATGTTGGTTATACTGGAGCACAGCTCATAGACACGTGTAATAATTACGCTAATATTGGTTTCACTGGAGCACATCTCATAGACACGTATCATAATGACGCTAACGTTGGTTACACTGGAGCACCGCTGTGCTTATGTCACATACGTGTACACGTACCCGTTAGGCATGGCATCACTAAGGAATCACTCCTCCGTCATCTGTCCATCTGTGTGTTTGTCTGTCCGTCTGTCCGTTGTATTTTGAGGTAAGATAGGCATGTTCTACTATTCATCATGGGCTTTATAGGTGACACATAACACTAGCTTTCGGGATATTCGGATTTGGCCAGGGTCAAAAATAGAAATAATGACAAATAGTAAGTTGTGGGTACATGTTTGGGTAAATGGTTGAGTTTTATGTTTATAAATGTAAAAAGTAAGCTCTAAGCATGGGATTGATTTTTCAGTTGAACTGACTTCTACTTCCGGTTTGACAACACTGGTTGCAGAGCTAGGCGTGAGTTAGATGTAAATTTGAATACCAGCTTTCGCGTCCAAAATTGCTTGAAAAGGAGCTGGTAACGTGGTATTTCTGACTGCATCCACAGATTGCCTATTGTTTTGAGAGAATTAGCAGCTCCTCAATTTTACACTAACCCCCTGCGTTTTTGTTGGGTGATTTTCGGAATAAAGGGTCAAATTGATCTTTCTGCCCTACTTTTTTCATCCTGTTTCAGACAACTTTTGTGGCCAATTCTTTCCATAATATGACTGAGAGTGTGACTTCCAGTCACTTTCCTACAATACTGGCACTCCTTGATACAGGAAAACTCTTTTATCAAACCAGTATGGATATTATGAGAATAATGAGAGAATAAAAGTTGGAGTGTCCAAGGAAACAGAAAATCAGCTTTCAACTGTGTTATGCCACCATACCACTAGGGAAACATTAAGCGCAAGGGCCCCGATTTCATCTGACGAAAGCAATGACAGAAGTAGCGGAAATTGCTATAATATCATTGTGTTGAGACTATTGTAGACAACATAGACAGTAGGGTATGTCATAACCGTCTTTAATTACTCGTTGTTAAGCTATTATAATCACGGACTCAGCATTACTTACAGCTGCGTTCGATTATTTATTTACGTTACATATTTGTTTTGGTGTAATACCACAACGTAATTAGTTCCGAGTCGTAGAACCCTAAATTTGTACGTTGGATGTGTACTACTGTGAAAAGCGAAACAAACAATGCACATTTTGTCTACAATGTTCCGCTAATATTTGAGGTCAGTGAATGAACTATTCAAAACGAGAGCCAGAAAAAGACCATTTATCTGTGGATAAAGATCAGCAGAGGTAAGAACAAACTTCATTTTCACTCTATATTTATTTGGCCAAACTTCACAGGTGCAACTCCTTTTTTCTTCCTGTTTCTCATTACATCTGCGAAACGTGAAAGATAATACTGTAGAGAACGTATACCAGTGTGAATGCACACACATTGCTAGACACTTCACATATTATATTATATGAACGATTAATTGGAGTTTTAAACTTCTTTTCAACGGTATTTCAGTTTTAGCACGGGTATCAGTTCACATAATTTGGGTTTTCCTGACATTCGACACACATGTACTACTCTACGTAGCATTCTTCTACGGCAACTGGCTTCCTTCTCATATATACTTTTACCTATGTGTGGAAGACGAATGACGCTAGTCACTGTTGCTTTTGTAAGAAGAACTTAAAAACAATGTTGGAATATATCGAGTTGTCTTAGACGACTATGTATTATGTTCCGCGTGGTGCAAAAACCGACGTTCGGGAATCATTGACATTAAAAGCATTATCGATCTAATTTTACACTGGTAAAGACCCTACTTATCATTAGCGTTCTTGGGAGGCTTCAGTGACTAAATTGTGAACAGGATGATTGCGAGGTGTATAAAGACCTGAATCTATCCTGGTTTGCAGTAAGAGCCATTTTGGCATGGGCGTGGCTCCTATTGTTATTTCCAATACGTACAGCTGAGCTCAAGTTTACTTAGATCAAAGTATTTTTTTCTGAAGGCTCAGCAGCTGATCTAATAGAAAGCGATAACTCTTAACCCTTTCCCTCATATAGACGCTTTCTGACGCCTCTGCAGCAGACGGCTTTTTGAAAACATAGTGAAAAAAGAAGAATTGCTCAAAAACGAGCAATTTCTTCTTTTGCCACAATGTTTTCCACTTTTAGTCATGGGTTATCCATTCAATTATAGAGATTTTCCTGTTTTTGACAAAATATGTTCAAAGTCGTCTGCTGCATAATTGTTGTATGAAGGAAAGGGTTAATTTACCCCAAAACCCATAAAATCATAATTTCTAGTTTACAAGATGCATGTAACAGTTTTGGGGTTCCTTTTGTTCTCTCCGCTGTTCCCGAGTTGGTAGCGTCGCGGATTAGTAAACGCGTACCGGCTTCGATTCCCAGTCGCAGTGGTCATGGTGAAGAGCCCATGGGCAAGGTACATTTCCTAGCCTACTACTGGTTTGTTTACTCAGGAATCATGAATGCGTGAACTATGGCCGTGTCATAACTGTTTATACTGTTGAAAACGACGGCGTTAAATCCGTCAGTAAGACGATACTTTTGAGAACCCACAAACAGTTGTTAAGTAATAAGATAGTTTTTTTGGGAAAAGACCAGTCTACTCCCCATTATATAGTCTTTGTACGTGGAGTGCATGAATTCACAGACACAGACACAGAGCTTAACTAAAGAGCTAACTGTTTGGTTTGGTCAGGGACGTAGATAAGATCTACGTTCCTGGTTTGGTGCAGTTATAAGAGTATAACATGAATTTGACAAATACACAGCTGACATAATGCCCGAAACCCTTATAATTGCAGTTAAGGGGAGAAATGCATTTTTCATCAAATTATTGTTTAAAAAGGGAAAAATTATTGAAAATTGGGATATCTTTCTATGTTCAAAGTTGTTCCGTGACCTGGTCAGAAATAAACGCAATTCCTTTTAGTCACGTGATCGTTTTAAAACCAATTGAATCAAGCGATTTACAGTGCATTGAATCAAGCTACAATTATGTACATTTGTAATAAATAATGCTTATGTTGTCTCATATGATCGCCGACTTACAACGGCGTTCGTTCACGGTGCTACGTTGCTAACGATTTGTCTTAAAAGGGAAAAAATAAGCATGGCTGTTTATTTTTTCCCTTTTAAGACAAATCGTTAGCAAACACGTGAACGAACGCCGTTGTAAGTCGGCGATCATATGAGACAACATAAGCATTATTTATTACAAATGTACATAATTGTAGTTGATTCAAATGCACTGTAAATCGCTTGATTCAATGGTTTTAAAAACGATCACGTGACTAAAAGGAATTGCGTTACTTTTCTGACCAGGTCACGGAACAACTTTGAACATAGAAAAGATATCCCAATTTTCAATTAATTTTTCCCTTTTTAAGACAATAATTTGATGAAAAATGCATTTCTCCCCTTAACTGCAATTATAAGGTTTCGGGCATTATGTCAGCTGTGTAATTTGTCAAATTCATGTTATACTATTATAACTGCACCAATCCAGGAACGTAGATCTTATCTACGTCCCCGACCAAACAAACTAGTTAGCTCTTTAGTTAAGCTCTGTGTCTGTGTCTGTGAATTCATGCACTCCACGTACAAAGGACTATATAATGGGAGTAGACTGGTCTTTTCCCAAAAAACTATCTTATTACTTAACAACTGTTTGTGGGTTCTCAAAAGTATCGTCTTACTGACGGATTTAACGCCGTCGTTTTCAACAGTATAACAGTTATGACACGGCCATAGTTCACGCATTCATGATTCCTGAGTAAACAAACCAGTAGTAGGCTAGGAAATGTACCGTTGCCCATGGGCTCTTCACCATGACCACTGCGACTGGGAATCGAAGCCGGTACGCCCGTTTACTAATCCGCGGACGCTACCAACTCGGAACAGCGGGAGAACAAAAGGAACCCCAAAACTGTTACATGCATCTTGTAAACTAGAAATATGATTTTATGCGGTTTTGGGGTAAATTAACCCTTTCCTTCATACAACAATTATGCAGCAGACGACTTTGAACATATTTTGTCAAAAACAGGAAAATCTCTATAATTGAATGGATAAACCATGACTAAAAGTGGAAAACATTGTGGCAAAAGAAGAAATTGCTCGTTTTGAGGCAATTTCTTCTTTTTTTCACTATGTTTTCAAAAAGCCGTCTGCTGCAGAGGCGTCAGAAAGCGTCTATATGAGGGAAAGGGTTAAGAGTTATCGCTTTCCTATTAGATCAGCTGCTGAGCCTTCAGAAAAAAATACTTTGATCTAAGTAAAACTTGAGCTCAGGCTGTACGTATTGGAAATAACAATAGGAGCCACGCCATGCCAAAATGGCTCTTACTGCAAACCAGGATAGATTCAGGTCTTTATACACCTCGCAATCATCCTGTTCACAATTTAGTCACTGAAGCCTCCCAAGAACGCTAATGATAAGTAGGGTCTTTACCAGTGTAAAAGTAGATCGATAATGCTTTTAATGTCAATGATTCCGAACGTCGGTTTTTGCACCACGCGGAACATATACATAGTCGTCTAAGACAACTCGATATATTCCAACATTGTTTTTAAGTTCTTCTTACAAAAGCAACAGTGACTAGCGTCATTCGTCTTCCACACATAGGTTAAAAGTATATATGAGAAGGAAGCCAGTTGCCGTAGAAGAATGCTACGTAGAGTAGTACATGTGTGCGAATGTCAGGAAAACCCAAATTATGTGAACTGATACCCGTGCTAAAACTGAAATACCGTTGAAAAAGAAGTTTAAAACTCCAATTAATCGTTCATATAATATAATATGTGAAGTGTCTAGCAATGTGTGTGCATTCACACTGGTATACGTTCTCTACAGTATTATCTTTCACGTTTCGCAGATGTAATGAGAAACAGGAAGAAAAAAGGAGTTGCACCTGTGAAGTTTGGCCAAATAAATATAGAGTGTAAAATGAAGTTTGTTCTTACCTCTGCTGATCTTTATCCTCAGATAAATGGTCTTTTCTGCTCTCGTTTTGAATAGTTCATTCACTGACCTCAAATATTAGCGGAACATTGTAGACAAATGTGGCATTGTTTGTTTCGCTTTCACTGTAGTACACATCCAACGTACAAATTTAGGGTTCTACGACTCGGAACTAATTACGTTGTGGTATTACACCAAAACAAATATGTAACGTAAATAAATAATCGAACGCAGCTGTAAGTAATGCTGAGTCCGTGATTATAATAGCTTAACAACGAGTAATTAAAGACGGTTATGACATACAGTCCTTACTGTCTATGTTGTCTACGAATAGTCTCAACACAATGATATTATAGCAATTTCCGCTACTTCTGTCATTGCTTCGTCAGATGAAATCGGGCCCTTGCGCTTATGTTTCCCTAGTGTATGGTGGCATATCACAGTTGAAAGCTGATTTTCTGTTTCCTTGGACACTCAACTTTTATTCTCTCATTAGTCTCATAATATCCATACTGGTTTGATAAAAAGAGTTTTCCTGTATCAAGGAGTGCCAGTATTGTAGAAAGTGACTGGAAGTCACACTCTCAGTCCATATTATGGAAAGAATTGGCCACAAAAGTTGTCTGAACACAGGATGAAAAAGTAGGGCAGAAAGATCAATTTGACCCTTTATTCCGAAAAATCACCCACAAAAACGCAGGGGGTTAGTGTAAAATTGAGGAGCTGCTAATTCTCTCAAACAATAGGCAATCTGTGGATGCAGTCAGAAATACCACGTTACCAGCTCCTTTTCAAGCAATTTTGGACGCGAAAGCTTGGTATTCAAATTTACATCTAAACTCACGCCTAGCTCTGCAACCAGTGTTGTCAAACGGAAGTAGAAGTCAGTTCAACTGAAAAATTCAATCCCATGCTTAGAGCTTACTTTTTACATTTATAAACATAAAAATCAACCATTTACCCAAACATGTACCCACAACTTACTATTTGTCATTATTTCTATTTTTGACCCTGGCCAAAATCCGAATATCCCGAAAGCTAGTGTTATGTGTCACCTATAAAGCCCATGATGAATAGTAGAACATGCCTATCTTACCTCAAAATACAACGGACAGACGGACAGACAAACACACAGATGGACAGATTGACGGAGGAGTGATTCCTTAGTGATGCCATGCCTAACGGTACGTGTACACGTATGTGACATAAGCAAGCGGTGCTCCAGTGTAACCAACGTTAGCGTCATTATGATGACGTGTCTATGAGATGTGCTCAGTGAAACCAATATTAGCGTAATTATTACACGTGTCTATGAGCTGTGCTCCAGTATAACCAACATAAGAGTAATTATGATACGTGTCTATGAGATGTGCTCCAGTGTAACCAACGTTAGCGTAACTATGATACGTGTCTATGAGATGTGCTCCAGTATAACAAATATTAGCGTAATTATTACACGTGTCTATGAGCTGTGCTCCAGTATAACCAATATTAGCGTAATTATTTCACGTGTCTATGAGCTGTGCTCCAGTATAACCAATATTAGCGTAATTATTACAAGTGTCTATGAGCTGTGCTCCAGTATAACCAACATAAGAGTAATTATGACACGTGTCTTTGAGCTGTGCTCCAGTATAACTAACGTTAGCGTAATTATGACACGTGTCTATGAGCTGTGCTCCAGTATAACCAATATTAGCGTACTTATAACACGTGTCTATGAGCTGTGCTCCAGTATAACCAACATAAGAGTAATTATTACGCGTGACAATGAGCTGTGCTCCAGTATAACTAACGTTAGCGTAATTATGACACGTGTCTATGAGCTGTGATCCAGTATAACCAATATTAGCGTAATTATTTCACGTGTCTATGAGCTGTGCTCCAGTATAACCAATATTAGCGTAATTATTACAAGTGTCTATGAGCTGTGCTCCAGTATAACCAACATAAGAGTAATTATGACACGTGTCTATGAGCTGTGCTCCAGTATAACTAACGTTAGCGTAATTATGACACGTGTCTATGAGCTGTGCTCCAGTATAACCAGTATTAGCGTACTTATTCACGTGTCTATGAGCTGTGCTCCAGTATAACCAACATAAGAGTAATTATTACACGTGACAATGAGCTGTGCTCCAGTATAACTAACGTTAGCGTAATTATGACACGTGTCTATGAGCTGTGATCCAGTATAACCAATATTAGCGTAATTATTTCACGTGTCTATGAGCTGTGCTCCAGTATAACCAATATTAGCGTAATTATTACACGTGTCTATGAGCTGTGCTCCAGTATAACCAATATAAGCGTAATGATTACACGTGTCTATGAAATGTGCTCAAGTATAACCAACGTAAGCATAATTATGACACGTGTCTATGAGCTGTGATCTAGTATAACCAATATAAACGTATATATGACACGTGTCTATGAGCTGTGATCCAGTATAACCAATATAAGCGTAATTATTACACGTGCCTATGAGCTGTGCTCCAGTATAACCAATATTAGCGTGATTATTACACGTGTCTATGAGCTGTGATCTAGTATAACCAATATAAACGTAATTATTACACGTGTCTATGAGCTGTGATCCAGTATAACCAATATTAGCGTAATTAATACACGTGTCTATGAGCTGTGCTCCAGTATAACCAATATAAGCGTAATGATTACACGGTCTATGAAATGTGCTCAAGTATAACCAACGTTAGCGTAATTATGACACGTGTCTATGAGATGTGCTCCAGTATAACCAATATTAGCGTAATTATTATACGTGTCTATGAGCTGTGATCCAATATAACCAATATTAGCGTAATTATTACACGTGACTATGAGCTGTGCTCCAGTATAACCAACATAAGCGTAATTATTACACATGTCTATGAGCTGTGCTCCAGTATAACTAACATAAGCGTTTTTATTACACGTGTCTATGAGCTGTGATCCAGTATAACTAATATTAGCGTAATTATTACACGTGTGTCTATGAGCTGTGCCCCAGTATAACCAATATTAGCGTAATTATTACACGTGTCTATGAGCTGTGATCCAGTATAACCAATATAAGCGTAATTATTACACGTGTCTATGAGCTGTGCTCCAGTATAACCAACATAAGAGTAATTACGACACATGTCTATGAGCTGTGATCTAGTATAACCAATATAAGCGTAATTATTACACGTGTCTATGAGCTGTGATCTAGTATAACCAATATACACGTAATTATTACACGTGTCTATGAGCTGTGATCCAGTATAACCAATATAAGCGTAATTATTACACGTGTCTATGAGCTGTGCTCCAGTATAACCAACATAAGAGTAATTACGACACGTGTCTATGAGCTGTGATCTAGTATAACCAATATAAGCGTAATTATTACACGTGTCTATGAGCTGTGATCTAGTATAACCAATATACACGTAATTATTACACGTGTCTATGAGATGTGATCCAGTATAACCAATATAAGCGTAATTATTACAAGTGTCTATGAGCTGTGCTCCAGTATAACCAACATAAGAGTAATTACGACACGTGTCTATGAGCTGTGATATAGTATAACCAATATAAGCGTAATTATTACACGTGTCTATGAGCTGTGCTCCGGTATAACCAATATTAGCGTATTTATTACTCGTGTCTATGAGCTGTGATCTAGTATAACCAATATAAACGTAAATATGACACCTGTCTATGAGCTGTGCTCCAGTATTACCAATATTAGCGTGATTATTACACGTGCCTATGAACTAACAATAGCGTAATTAGTACACCTGCCTATGAGTTGTGCTCCAGTATAACCAATATAAGCGTAATTATGACACGTGCCTATGAGCTGTAATCCGATATAACCAATATAAGCGTAATTATTACACGTGTCTATGAGCTGTGCTTCAGTATAACCAATATAAACGTAATTATTACACGTGTCTATGAGCTGTGGTCCAGTATAACCAATATAAGCGTAATTATTACACGTGATTATGAGCTGTGCTCCGGTATAATCAATATAAGCGTAATTATGACACGTGTCTATGAGCTGTGCTACAGTATAACCAATATTAGCGTGATTATTACACGTGCCTATGAACTAACAATAGCGTAATTAGTACACGTGCCTATGAGTTGTGCTCCAGTATAACCAATATAAGCGTAATTATGACACGTGCCTAAGAGCTGTGCTCCGGTATAACTAACGTTAGCGTAATTATCGCTCTATCTTACTCACTGGTGACATAATAAACTGACCAATCGAAGAGATCCATAAGTGTCACTCTTCCTTACTAAATTGTGACACAATTAACTGACCAAACGAAGTGATCTCTAAGTGTCAATCTGTCTAACTTACTGGTGACACAATTAACTGAAAAAACGAAGTGGGGTCCCTAAGTGTCATTCTATTTTACTTACTGGTGACAAAATTAACTGAAAAAACGAAATGATCTATAAGTGTCCCCCTGTCTTACTAAGTATCAGTCTGTCTTACTCTATGTTGACAAAATGAACTAACCAAACCTAGTGACCCATAAGTGTCACTCAGTCTTACTTACTGGTGACACAATTAACTGACCAAACGAAGTGATCCAAAAGTGTCACTCAATCTTGTGATTAGTTTACACAAACACGTTACTTATCTGCAATTTGTTATGTTTACACGAAATTTAAGGATAACTATTTATTTTTTTCCACATGCGGACACTTTTGAGGATCTGCAGCAGAAAGACGTTATTGCCAGAAAAGACATTATTGCCAGATGTTTTTAAAGTCGTTTGCTGTAGAGTTGTTCTATGTTTGGAAGGGGTTAAACAAAATGTCTAGTATCGAATGGCTATCAAGTGTAATATATTGTCGATATATCATCTAAGTTTATATTTGTCAAATAGCAACATATATTTCTCAATGAAGACCAGGGCAAACTGTTATCCTTAGAAGAAGACCTAGGAGAATATTGTTCGTGATAAAAGGGAGATAAATGTAGCCTGATCGTGATGAACAATACGAGAAATGAATCAACTGGGAATTTGATATAACCCTTTCCAACATATACACAATTTCTGACGCCTCTGCAGCAGATGACGTTAGAAAACATTGCAGCAAAAGAGAAATTGCTTATTTCCTTTTGTCGCAGTGTTTTGTACTTTTTTTTTCAATGATTTAACTGTTATTAACAGAGATATTTTCTTTTTTGACCTGCATATTTTCGAAGTCGTCTGCTGCAGGATTTCTGTATGTGGGAAATAAATAGTCTGCGAACGGAATTATTCTTTTCTCAATGGAGATATCTAATGGATTCGTGTCTTCTTTATTGGGCTTTTAATTGTCATTAACGTCAACTTTGCCACTGAATATCTGCGAATAAACCTTTTTCAAATGTAATTAAAGCAATTAGGTAGTTTTAATTAAGGTTAAACTGAACCATTTACCACATAGAACACATTTGCAGCAGTCGACTTTGAAAACATCTGAGTAATTAAACATGGAAAAACTTTATATTGATAATATAATCATTGGAAAGAGTTGAACTCATTGTGACTACATGTAAATGAGGGCTTACCTAGTTTATTTCAAACTTATTTATTTAGTTAAAACTTATCTATTTAGTTAAAACTTATTTATTTAGTTACAACTTATTCATTTAGTTACAACTTATCTATTTATTCAGTTACAACTTATTTATTTAGTTAAAACTTATTTATTTAGTTTTATTTATTTAGTTAAAATTGATTATTTAGTTTTATTTATTTAGTTAAAACTTATTCATTTAGTTAAAACTTATTTATTTATTAAAAAAATATTTATTTAGTTTAAACTTATTTATTTAGTTTAAACTTATTTATTTAGTTTAAACTTATTGATTTAGTTAAAACTTATTGATTTAGTTAAAACTTATTTGTATAGTTTTATTTATTTAGTTTAAACTTATTTATTTAATTAAAACTTATTTATTTATTAAAAAAATATTTATTTAGTTTAAACTTATTTATTTAGTTTAAACTTATTTATTTAGTTAAAACTTATTTATTTACACTTATTTATTTACACTTATTTATTTACACCTATTTATTTACACTTATTTATTTACACTTACTTATTTAGTTAAAACTTATTTATTTCTCATCGATTCCGAAAGAAGCTTTCAGTTTATATTAATCACGCTCGATATCTATTTCCTAGAGACTTTTTACGAGCAATGTTCATTTTGTGTCATAATGTTTTCAAACGTTGTTTGCTACTGATGACTTTAGATCTTATCCTTATAACATAATCCACCTTTCCTGCAAACTTGTTGAGAACTATTTAGGTATATGGTCTCGGCGAGAATAATGTTACTATTTGACTCTATTCCGCGTTGACCGAACCTCGGTAGTTCAGTCGATAGCGACGCCGGCTGTCAATGTATGGGTCGTCAGTTCGAATCCACGCTCGGCAAACTTTCTTTGCAAAAATTGACACAATTCACTGTGACAAGCGCAATAAGTCTTCCGTTCCACCAATGGACAAAAAGTCTATGTAGAAAAGCAGCCAGTTGCTTTAAGATAATGTTGTTTGTTGTACTGGTGTGAAAAAGCCAGGGCATACATGGGTAGGTGAATAATTATTATCCGCCTTGTTATGACTGAACAATTACAGAAAAAGGCGTCCCGGGTTCGATCCCCAGTCGCGGCGATGTGGTCATGGTGGAGTGCTCTTGGGCAAGGCACATTTCCTAGCATAGTACTAGTTTGTTTACCCAGGGATCATAAATAAGTGAACTGTCGACGTGATATAACTGAAATAATGTTGGAAACGGTGTAAAACTCCAATAAAACAAACAAACAAACAAACACATCAAACGAATTAGGTGTGTTACAACAGAAAAGGTCAACACGAACATTGCAGTTGCAACGTCGTATTAACAGAATATTACATTCACATGTTAAAACATCCTCAGTGCCCAGGCTATTATACATATAATCTGATGTTAAGATATAAGCTGCGATCAGCGAAAACAAACATTAATGAAGTTGCGACCAGTGTATATTCCAATCAGCTAGTGCATTCGCTCAGTCTGACCTTAAACAATATTCATTTCTAGTTTTGTAACACTGTTTTCAAAAGTCGTCTGCTGCAGAGGCGTCAGAAATCATCTACATTTGGGAAATGGTTAAACTCTTGTGCAACATTATACGAATGCGTTGTTGTGTGATAAGGGTTACCATGTTCTTCACAGACGAAGCATTGTTTTAAAGTGCTTCCTTAATACTGTTTATTAGACAGAATTTGATCTTTCAAAGTTCAAGGTTCTCGCGTCTACGCCGCCTTAAAATAGCTTCAACTATTTATTTTACATCGATTGCGAAACAGCTTTAAGCTTATATTAATCACGCTCGATGTCTACTTCCTGTGTCTGATTTTGGAGAATATTTTACCAATCGTAAACAACGAGGACTTGCGATTCAGTGAGCCCAACTTCGCCACGTCCATTCATTAATTTATATATTTCCTACAATAGATCTGCAGCAGACGACTTTGAACTTTTTTGGCAAAAGTATGAAAAATCTATATAAATAAAAATTTGATAATTTAAAAGAATTGAAATCATTATGGCAAAACGAGAAATGCTCATTATGAGCAATTTCTCCTATTGTCACAATGCTTTAAAAAAAAGTCGTCTGCTGCAGAGGTGTCAAAAGTCGTGTGTATGAGCGAAATGGTTATCACAGCAGGTTTTAGTTTCAAGCACAGGATTGGCTCTAATCAAAAGGTTTCCAAGATAGCATACTCATTCTCATCACGTCTTAGCATTGTAACATGTCTGTGTCATTTTTGGACCTCATCTTTGAAAAGTATGGGTCTTTTTCCCCTATATCAGTTGAATACTCCTCACAAAATGAATCAATTAAATAAAAAATGACGAAATCGTGAATAGAGAAAATTAAACTGTAAATTAATAAAACTTGTAGTTCTGCTCTGATTTATGACTGACATGCGCAGTAATGTATATTTCACAGCTTCCAATTTGTTTCATTTTTATATGTTCCTCTATTTATTTTCGACCATTTAAACGCCCGACACCATTACCCCAAAAAGAAAGAAAAGAACCACGATGGCCCTAGTTCGCAACCAGAATTCCACATAGAATTCATTTCTACAAACAATTTTTAAAAGGCACCACCTAAGGAATATCCCTGTGAAATTTCGTCAAATTTGCAAATCGATTTAGGAGGAGATGTCGTTCAAATAAATTGTTGACTAAGCACGATGCACGACGCTGGACTAACGACGGGTGTATAGCCTTCTTTGAGCACTTCATGCACAGCTGAGCTACAAACACTGTACGGTATCGACTCGCTTGTATGTGACACGCCTAGTAGTTCCGCCTTCTGTTGGTGATAATAATACAGTCTTAGACAGTCTAATGTGTGAGGAAGTGTAGTATCGTTTGCAAACATCAAGTGCGCCGTGGCTTTTTCTCGATTCACAAGCCTTTGCCTAATAAAAGGAACCACTACCTTTGATCTTTGGCATTGAACATGACAGTGTTAAAGTAAATTTACTGTGTGACCTCCATAAAATGTATGTCTTGCTACAAATGACAGTTCCCCGTGGAAACGATTATATTGGTAACTGTTTATTAAGATATTCTTCATGCGTACTCGTTAATGTATCGTGTTTTCTGTGACAGCAACAGGAATATATATGTTAGAGACCAAGTATCATTAACCCTTTCCCTCATATAAACGCTTTCTGACGCCTCTGCAGCAGACGGCTTTTTTGAAAACATAGTGACAAAAGAAGAGGAGCAATTTCTCATTTTGTCACAATGTTTTTCACTTTAAGTCATAGGTTATCCATTCAATTTTAGAGATTTTCTTTTCTTTGACAAAATATGTTCAAAGTCGTCTGCTTCAGAATTATCGTATGAGGGAAAGGGTCAAAGATATGCGTATTACGAAGATACAACTCTATATGAGAAGAGTATTTTTAAACATCTCAACATTCTTATTTGACCTTCAAACCGTTTGCTGTGGGAAAGAACCTGTTAACTCCTAGTTCTCTAAACCATATCTTGGAAGACAATGGTGCGGAGGTAGAGCGTCGGCCTTTCCCACCAAATGTCCCGGGTTCGAGTCCCGTGATTAGCGGGTTCTGACTTCGGGATTTTTGTTTACACAAACGGCGCGATTAGTGATTTAGCAGACATAAAGCGTGATTACTATAAGTTCAAAGCTTGTTTCGAAATCGATGTAAAATAAATAAGTTTAAACTAAAACTAAACCATATTCGAAGTTAATCTTGTGACCACAACGATATTCTTCGTCAAGTTGGATCTATCTTAGTAAACATTGCCTGGGTTAATCAGTATGATACATTTCCGTAACCACGGGAACCAGTATCGTTAGAGCTAAACAAAAAACAGAAACTCACATATTACTATCACATAGCATATTTAAAAGTTTGCAACCAGCACGTTTTGCCAATAAGTCAGAAATAGAAGGGTTCAGGAAACGTCAGTAAAGCAGTATTCCTTTGGATCCATAATACAGATGTGCATGAGGGTCTGAATCTACACGTGTAATAAATAGTACTGCGGTTGATTTTCGCATAGTACCGCTTATAGATATGTTGGCGTGACGGCTAAAAACCACGCATTTTCGCACGACACCAATCAGGTATATGTGGATCCTTCAACCTCAGTTGTACCTGTTCAATGTATAAATGAAAGAAGTCCAGGCAACGTTCTGATTGTTTGATAAACTAATTCGCGTACATAGAACGAAATGAAACATACTTCAAAACAATCTTAAAAGACACATTTATCAACCAAACATGTGTTTCTATATATGAGCCGTCTCGCGAGAAAACCCACACTGTTGTGACCTCTGCGTTAAATATCGATCCGCATTAGCCTAAGCATGCCGCGCAGGCTTACCCGGGCAGCCGCATTTCGCCTCCTGTGGATTTTCTGTTTCAGGAATCATTACTCTATACTTCTATCCCCCTTGAGACGGAATGTGTCGGCCCGGATCAGTCTGCGCGGACTGCGCAGGCTGATCTGGGTCGATACATTACGCAGATGCCATAATGGTGGTTTTCTAGCGGGACGGTTCATATACGTACGTTGTACATTCTATCCTCCTTTAATTATATAGCATGTTATATTGATGTGCACAGAAAGTTTATTCTCATTTGTGTTCGTTGACATTTCTTTTCGCTTATTTTATATATCCCCAGACGTCTCAAGAAATAGGGGTTTCTGTTATTCGCCGACCTTGATAAATCTGCGTAAAATCCAAAAACCAGTACAATCCAATTTGCCATTTCTTGCATTGATTGCGTTTTTGTAGATTTTTTTATTTGTTTATATCTTGATCATTATCTTCGAGAGATTATGTCTTGGTATTTGCGAGAACTGATTACGAAAAGGGGTGACCCTGATCAGACTGCAATGAGATGCAAAGTCCCGAGTGTCGGTTTTTGTATTAAGTCTCGCAGCGACGATTATTTGATTGAATAATTTGAGTTTAACGCCGTTTACTTTATTTTGTCTCTCATATCACGGCGGCCAGTTAAACTACACATGTCTTTCCTGTCTTTACCATACTAGTACACCAGTCAGCCGTCTTTCAAATCAGCCGATCCCCTATAGCTCAGTCAGTTGCGACGCGGGCTGTAAATCCAGGGGTTGTGAGTTCGAATCCCAGCTCGGACAACATTCTTTCCGACGTTTGACAACAGTCACTGTGAAAAGCGTCATTCGTCTTTCACCAATGGACTTACATAATAGTCTATGTGGAAAAGCTGCCAGTTGCTTGGAAAGTATGCTGTGTGGAGTACTACTGTGAGAAAGCTAGGAAACACATGAGTAGGTGAATTGGCCGCCTTGATATGACTAAACATTATAATAACGGCGTTAAGTCCTACTCAATCAATCAACTTTACAAGCAACATAGGCCATTAACCCATTGGTAAAATACGAATGATGCTTGCCGCGTTAACTTTTGTCAAACCTCAAACTGATTAATGGCCGAGCTGGGGTTCGAACTTACAATCCCTGGGTGAACAGCCCGTTGGCGCTATCGAACTAAGACGGTGTCAGCGTAAACGATTATTGTATCTGCTTTTCGCTTAGGGTCATTTTTGTTTTGATGAACATTAAAAAGAAACACCCAATGCTTTTCAATGTTATTTAAATTGGACATAGCTTCTTATTTATTTTAATAAATTGTCATCAAATTGAGTGCAAACAGTTCCTCTTTATTTGCGGGTTCGATCACCGGGTCATACATAATACTTTAAAAATGGTAGAAGTGGTTGATTGCCTTCACGCTCAGGGTTGCGGGGTTAGCATTTCGACTGACTGATTGGCGTCTGGATAAATGCTCCAGTATGACTGGTAACTTACCCATGCGACGCCGTGATATAACCGAGGAATTGTTGAAAGTGGCGTAAAACACGAATCAATCAATCAATTCCTCTTTGTCTGTAACATTGGCGATGATGGCCAAGGCGGAGGTGGTGGGGTATGGGGGGCTGACGAGACATAAACTGATGAGCTGTCGTTATTGTAAATCGTGAATTGTGCATGCAACGATAATGAATGTACACGTCAGCAGAAATTCTTCAGAACAGCAAACATTTTAAATGACAAGAAGACAATTCCATTCGAAATACAGAGAGCAAGGAATATGTTTCAATTTCCGGTTAACAAAGCTCTTCTTCGCATGATTGCTAGTTTCTAATCCGGTTTGATTAAAGTAGACAGTTATACAATGGAAAAACGCATTTTCCGCATCACAATGAATCAAACATGATACGTTCTCGCAGCAGTCTAACAAAATGAGGAAGCCACGTGATCATGTTAGAGTGCTTTTGATACCGACACAGTTTCCAGCTTAATACTGGTTAGTCAGCAAGGATTAGTAAATAACTGAATTTAACTGAAATAATGTTTATATCGATAAATATGTTTGATCAAATGAAATCATTAATATGAGATCTTTGACACTATTGAGTTCGGAATGTCCTTGTACCAAAGACATAAATGTGTAATTGGTGAATGGTCGTCAGTTTGCCGAAGACGATGATTTTTTATTTTTTTTTGCTAAACATAAACAAATAACACCCAATAATCCTACAATGTAGACAAATATTAGACTGCACGAATATGTTGACTGGTCTTGGACTTCATTTCCTCCCAAAATAGTACACCAATTATTTTATAGAAGGGTAAGCAAACGTTATTTAAAGAAAAATAGTTACAACGCTACACTTAGACATAATTCATACCAATACATTTGTATTACTCTGCGTTGTCACTTTGCATAGTATGGGTATGCAGAGTATTAAACTTAAACCATTTCAATGCAGAATGTTTAAAATTCAATTGTCCCAGCTTTGCATTTCGAAGAGTCAATAGTCAAATTATTGGAATATCACGTTCGAATTGAGTTGAGCAATCAACAGTAATCCTGACCAGATGGCACTCGCTTGACAAAGGCGGTTCCAAGTATCCACAGTGTTTAACCCTTTCCCTCATATAGACGCGTTCTGACGCCTCTGCAGCAGACGGATTTTTGAAAACATAGTGACAAAAGAAGAAATTGCACAAAACGTGCAATTTCTCTTTTTGACACAATGTTTTCCACTTTTAGTCATAGGTTATCCATTCAATTATGGAGATTTTCCATGTTTTGACAAAATACGTTCGAAGTCGTCTGCTGCAGAATTGTCGTATGAGGGAAAGGGTTAACTTGTATGTGTCGTATGCGCCTCAAAAAGAAAATTCTAAATTTTGCAACACCAAAGAACAGCTTATGTCTAATACGAATCTGTCCTTACTTTTTTCGTTGCAAAAACAGTTTTGAAACTACGAGACTTTAACGTATAACACTGACGTCACTTTTGAGACGTCTATCGAGTTTCTCTCGTTTAAACAACAAAAGCTGTAAGTTTGGTCAATTTTACGTAGATAGCTGCGAACATATAACACGATTTGCATCTTAAAAATACCTTCACGTACCTACACGTACATACTATTTTCTTCCTTGTGTCTTATGTTTAAAAAGAATAACGCGTCTATAACGTTACTTTTCAGGAGCAAAATGGTGTTATGTTACGCTGAAAAAAAGCGCCATGCTTTTTTTCTTTTGCAAGACATTAGAGTATTGTTAAAAGCTTTCTTTAGCAAATTGCTTGTGTCAACCGATGTAACAGAAATGTACAGACAAGGGAAACCCTATTACTTCTGAACACCCACGCGAACTTACTGGTAATATCGGACTTAGCTGCAAAGTATCTGTGATGCAATCAATTCTCAATCTAACAGGGAACTGTCAATGGTCATTAATTGCTCTCGTAGACGACAACACACGTTAAGTCTATTTCGTTTTATTGTATGTACCAACACGTGTGATTGCATCAAAGTAATTACCTTTCTTATCAAAGTTGCAAGAGAAAAAGAGACTGCTGCTTTTTTTTCAGAAACTATCCGACACGTTTTTATTATACCATATTTATAAAGAACCCTTTTCATAATAACTACGTTAAAATGCTATATAGATAAGTGCAGGGAACCAATCTACTCGCCGATGTTGGTTCATGCAAGACGTATTAAATTACTGTATTAAGCCCGGTACCAGACTAGTTTATTGGAGGTTTTCTCCCTTGATATGCATACGATGCACTTCACGTACTCTTTGTAATCGGCAAAATTATAGTGTTATTACGTTGTATCAGGGACGTAGATACTCTATGTCCTTGGTTGTATGGTCGAGAGCAGTATCCAAGCCATCTAAGACATGGCGTACTTTAGTAAATAAGTACGCTTGGACTGTAACAACAGCGACTAGATTGGTCACCTCTCCTTATATATCAATATTGAATATTTAGTAAATTTGTAAATAGACAATTGCTTTTCGTATAATCTACACCGGACCAATACAATTTAATGTCTGGAATCAGTAGTAGAAAAATAATAATTGACGACGTTTTCAGCAAGTGTTCAGTCATATCACGGCGGCCAGTTCATCTATCAATGTGTTTCCAGGCTTTCCTACACCAGTACCCTACACAACATACTTCCCAAGCCACCTGCTTTTTAACATGGACTGCTAGTCCATTTGTGGATGATGAATGACGCTGGTCACAGTGACATTTTTCAAACATCATTAGGAATGTTGGCCGAGCTTGGGTTCTAACTAACAACCCCTGGATTGACAGCCCGCTTCGCTGCCGATTGAGCTACCGGGGCTCGGGTATTATTTATTTTGTAGTTTGAAGGGTCAAACCGGTTGGGCCATAAACAAATGTTGTCTCTGTAGCCTTTTGCTTGCTACACAATGTCCAAAGTTTGATGCCATTATCGGTACCTTACCATATATCTTCATGGTAGAAGTAGGTTACTCCAGGCTTCTATGGGTTATATATACGGCAATGTTATTTAACCCTTTCCCACATGTAGACGCTTTTTGATGCCTCCGCAGCAGACGGCTTTTGAAAACATTGTGACACAAGAGGAAATTGCTCATAACGAGTAATTCCTCTTTTTATCACAATGTTTCAACTTTTTTAAATAATACAACTTAAATTTATAGAGATTATCCATAGTTTTGCCTCGATGTTGTCAAAGACGTCTGCTGCAGATTCGTTGGTTGTGGAAAAGGGTTAATGAAATTACTTGGTTGGCAAACCGGATGTCTGGATGCAGTAAGTTAGTTAATTGGTTCGAAAGCTTATCACGCGAGTTATTGTTATTACTCTGATTGGTAAACTAGTTTATATTATGAACATTGTCTAGACAATTAGACATTATTCGGTTTACATATATTTAACTCTTTCCCTCATACGCCAATTCTGCAGCAGACGACTTTGAACATATTTTGTCAAAAAACGGAAAATCTCTATAATTGAATGGATAACCTATGACTAAAAGTGGAAAACATTGTGACAAAAGGAGAAATTGCACGTTTTGTGCAATTTCTTCTTTTGTTACTATGTTTTCAAAAAACCGTCTGCTGCAGAGGCGTCAGAAAGCGTGTCTATATGAGGGAAAGGGTTAAGTTATTTCAGTTAAATATTTCACTACAGAAATTCACAAGGTCGACTGTTCCATGTTGAACATTTGGCCACTATCTTTATCGTCCAACAGGAAATTTGGTAAAATGTAATGTCTTAGTCGCAAACAATGCATATTTCAGGAGAGACTGCTCGTTACGAACTGCCTCACATGCATCTGCATTGTTTGCAAAAGCCTTAAATTGGCAGCTAAAAGGTTGATTTAATTATACTGGATGTCTAAAAGCAGTTCCTTAATTGGTTCGATAGCTAAAAAACGCGACGTACTTTTATTACTTCGATTGGTACATTAGTTTATATTATGAACAATGTCTGGAAACTGGAACATTAGTTGGTTCAAATATGTATTGCTTTTTTAAGTTCGTGCAAGTTACACATTAACGTAAGCAATATAACAGAAAAAAAACATCAATCGAAAAGAATACAAGAACAATATTTATATATTAATTATGTTTGATCGATGCATTTAACATACAAAGATTTGCCGATAAATAGTTAGCGTATGGTATTTATTGTCGTACACAGTTTCAAATCATTAGGTTAATAATTAACATTTGGTAACGTACACACTGGGCGTTTGGAATGAAAATAATTAACGGTGAAAGTTTGGTACATGTATATATAAATTTGTATAATCGATTAATTGAATTTCAATGCGGTTAACCGATTAACCGGTTTATCGTTGCCATCCCTAGTATAAACCATTATCTGATTGTGTGTCACTCACTATGTCGCTCACATGTCTAGCAATGGAAATATACTCCTTATAACAGTAACATGTAGATTAAATAGAACACTATTTTGGTCCAAGGTATAAATTGAAGGACATTCGCAAGATCTTAAAGGTACTGAACTCCAGATGGAAATTAAATGTTGTAAGTTCTGCAAATATTGATAATAGTGAAAACAAAGTAAGTTATAAGTACTTTGAAAAACTGTCAAGTGAAATATACAAAATGTGGCTTACTGAGTATGTCTACCCACATGAAATGAAGCATTAACAATCAATATTTAGATGTTTATGGGACTGGAAATGAAATTAAAACTCTTTTTTTAATGATTTTAATTATGATTCAAGACACAACTTTTGAAACTTCGGCTATAATATCTATTTTCTTCAGCTCAGCACTTTTAAAGACCAACTACACACTATCCTCGTTTGATAATTACCATATTATGCAATAAGCAACAGACTTACTTCCTATACTTTTCGGTAATACAATTCAACTGTAGCATACGATATTGACAAAGATTGGACAAACGGGTGGAAATACTCTTAATGAAATAATTATTCTTGAATCAAGTTGAAAACGTTGTGGCAAAATGTCGTCACAATGTTTTCAAACATTCTCTTCTGCAACATCGTCAAAAGGCGTCTGCATATTAAACAAGTCTATCCCCTGTATCTATCTTTCTGTTTGTTACATAAGGGCAAAGGGTTACAACGATAAGCTTAAAATAGATTGATTATGCAGGGACGCTCCGTCATCTTGATGTATATCAGTGTCATGCTGGTGATACCGGAACCGGATAGATATCATCTGACATCAAAAGAAACCGTTTATATTTTACATGTTCCTGATACAGACGTGTACTTTTAAAGAACACGCATTGGGGAACAGTGTGGGGAAAGTAGAGCAGCCTTTAATATAATTTAAAGATTGATATAAATATTTATCACATGACAATGCTTGTATCCGATGTGTGTTTCTTCATATATGACACTTGTAATATAACACGACCTAATCACTATTTGTGTATTCATCCGCGAATGTTTACAAGATAGCTGAGAACGTGTATCCGGTAAACACAAACGTCACAATAAATTGACGAGGTAACGGGACCATTATCGGTCATGAAAATATATTTTTGTTTGATTAGTTAACAGTATATTAAGTATTACATTTTGGACTATTTTCTGACGGCGAAAACACAATTTTCTTTATGTGTTTCATCATATGATAAAAAGAATCTGACATTCGTTGTCATTTCATAAAGTTTTATTAAACTCGTCCAAGAAATGTGTTATTTAGCTCGCGAAAGTCTCGCTTAATAACACATTTCTTTAACTCGTTTAATAAAACTTTATATAAAATGACAACTCATGTCAGATCCTATGTATATGCGATAGCTTTCGCACGATGTGATATATTGAAACCAAAATAAAAAAAAAACGGATCACTAACACTTTTTGACAAAACAATATACCTTCCTTTCTTAATTTGTAAGGTGTTTTACGCCGCTTTTTAGCCAGCAGTATTTCAGTAATATCA
Source organism: Serripes groenlandicus (assembly GCA_031761405.1). Classification (NCBI taxonomy): domain Eukaryota; kingdom Metazoa; phylum Mollusca; class Bivalvia; order Cardiida; family Cardiidae; genus Serripes; species Serripes groenlandicus. The sequence goes on along the minus strand of JASEVX010000001.1, from coordinate 178,187,052 downwards.
TGGTTTACAAGTACTACCGGTATTAGTTACCTTGACTCCGATACGTCAGTCGTAAGGGTAATCCACACAACCCCGGGCGCCAAGGACGGAAACCATTATCACCAACTTTGGGTTCGACCCGACCGGGGATCAAACAATTAAAACCCGCCCTCAAGGCGGATAATCTATCAAGTTGTACTCATACCTCGACGTTGTAGTGGTAGACCGTCCTCCTTGGGTGCAGGGGGTCGCGGGTTCGATCCCCGGTTTTGTTCTAGTACTGTCTGTCCCCCTTGGCGCTCATGGTTGCGGGCTTAGCAATACGACTTACTGGCTTGTGTCAGGATAAATGGACCAGTAGTACTGGTAAACTCACACAGGAAATGTCGTGATATAACTAAAATTTTGTTGAAAGCGGCGTTGAACACCAAACAATGAAATCAAGATTATATATGTCAAAAATGATTGATGGAACAGTCCATTTAATCTGATATTCTAGGATAAAGTACTACATTTTCTCTTATCGTAACATGCAGATTAATAGAGAAATCATTCACTTCATCTCCCGATCAATTGCAACCCTTTCTCTGCCAAATTTCACAAAGGCGACTCTTCCATGTTAAAAATTAGACCACTCAACTTTTCGTCCAAGAGGAAATTTGGTAAAATTGGTTGTCTAAGTGGCGATAAATGCAGATTTTAGGAGAGACATTTCACAAGGTTGGGCCCTTTTCTTTTAGACAAGAAGATTTTTAAAAAAAAAATTCTCTATGAGTCTATGGACGCATAACATGAAACATATATGTTTGTTCTGAATGATTTGCCTTTGTCGAAACTAATTAATTAATTGGGCTAAGCTTTGGTTTCTGCAAAGAGCAAGAACACACATTTTGCGTGTTGTTATTAAAATATTTCCCGTGGTCGCTAAATCCCGCATAATAACCATAATGACAGGAATGCGGAGTTAGATAGTATCATGAAGTCGCAATTATGTGTTATCTATGGCACCACAGGGAACACGGGGTCTTCATTGTGACACACAGAACAGATGTTTTGGTATCATTACTGTATCATTACTGTATCGACCTTTGCTCAAGAACTTTAATCCTGGCATTAATCCTGGTGAATTCAGATTATTTACTGAAGTGGCAGTCTGTTTCTGGGCGTACTGATGCAAACATAAAGTACGCTGGTATGATCCAACTTGAATAATGAAGCATTCTTCTTTCGTCGTTTGAAAGCTTGAACCGATGTGGTCCAGAAAAATGTTGCCTCTGTAGCTTTTAATTACATATATGCACATGTTGCGGTGAGAATACATGCAGATGATCATGCGCAATTCTTTCACGGCCGATTTGACTAAATATGGTAATATGGTAATGGTACGTTACTGAAATATGATGTGACGTCATTGAAATATGCCTTTACGTCATTCAAAATGTGGTTCACACGCCAATCATGAATGATATTTTATGTTTAAATTATGCTATTTCTTATTTGTATTCATTTTGATATTCTGTCTTAAAAGTTAAACATTCTATATATTAAAAGGAAAATTATGCTGCATTAGAGGTACATGTTTTAGTATTGTCTACTCGGGGCGTGGACATTTTGAACTCTCTCTCTCTCTCTCTCTCTCTCTCTCTCTCTCGACCTTCAGTTTCGCGATATCAATTTACATACCCTCGTAGTACAATATTAAAAGCTGTATTGCTATTGCAACACAATATTCGAAATTTATTACAGCAATTTTGGGGTTTTGCCTGACCGAATAATGTAATGAAAGGGGCAGGTAACTCCAGAATATCGAAGTGGTTGTTAGTACTTATAGTTTTAAGTGTATCAATGTGTTCCCCGGTGCAAACTCCAACGCTCGTCTGTTGTTTTATTTAGAGTAAAGAATGTGCATTTCTGAATAATATCTAAAGCCAGAGTATTTTGACTTGGTACAGACGTGCGCATTGTTCCTAGAAACCTGTGTACCGAGTTTCATTTGAAAATGATGAACAGTATTTAAGTTATGAGGTTAGGTTAATGTATTGAGATGACACAGATGACGACGCCAATGGTATTACAATAGCCCGATTTGATTTTGTTCAAAAAACGGACCAGCTAAAAATTAAGGAGGCTCCTATTCTTGAGCTATGACTTATCATTATATAATACAGGTCGGAAATGTATCCGTTGATAATACAAAATGAATCAACAATAGTATTCAGCACTTATGTAATTGTCATTTCTATGAGAGACAATTATTTCCAGACAAAAATGCTCTTGTAAAGATAACTATATCTTATTATAAAAACTTGGGAAAAAGATTGTTAGAAAAGCTATAATTTTGTCATGGACGGATTCTTTTCACATTAATGATACTTATAATTAAACTACATACGTGTATAGTCGCCTATAAATGAAATCATTTGTCAGCATTCACTGTACTTCGAGAATGGTCAAATGACGGACAGGGCAACACAATTCATTCCGTAACGTCTATGGTGCACATATTTGCTTTTCGCCAAGTCAGGAAGGTTGCTTTTTATATGAAGTCATCCACGTCTAGTTAACCCTTTCAGTGCCGAATTGCTTAAAGTAGACTCTCCCATGTTCAAAATCGGGCTTTTCCATTTCTCTTGTAATAAGACTTTTGGATTATGTTTATAACTAAAAGGCAAACAATACTGATTTCAGGTGAGACAGCTCGTTACGAGCTGACTCACCTGAATCTGCATTGTTTGCAAAAAGCTCAATATTGCCTATGGCGCTGAAAGAGTTAAAGCGATAAACATTGGTGACTTGTCTAATTAATGGACGAGGTTAGTATATGAGCCTTCTGACAGACAAATTACGCCACACGAAACCATAATGAGAAATAAACAAGAGGACCATGTATCGCTATTGTATCGCTCACCTGAGATCAATTTATGTATTTGAATAAGTAGGAAAGTAAGTTTAATATTTATTTACTTTTTTATCTTTTTTAAAATCTCTAGCAGACAATTTGTACAGCTTAGCAGAACGGCGTGTACTTTTGTTTATAACATGGCCAATTAAAGAGCATATTTCTGAAATCATTTTGAAAGTGTTCCATTGGTTAGGAAACTGTTTTTAAGGAAATTGAAAACGAACGGACGCCGGACAGGTGCGTGATGACAAAATCTCATCTCGAGTACTTTGTTTTCAGGAGAGCTGAAAATGAGATAAAGCTTTCTGCAGCATTACAAAATGGCTCTTAATCTGTCAATAAAGCAAAAAGCAAACAATGTTTCGATTGCAATTAAGTCAGAGGGTATTCAACTTTATTTAAAACGTTTTCAAATTTCAACAAAATCATTATTGTCCAATGGGAGACCACTTCAGTCTTATGAGTTCATCTGAAATCCCCTGGACAACTTTGTCTTAGTTGACACATAACCATAGCTTCCGGGATATTCGGATTTTGGCCAGGGTCAACAATAGAAATAATGACAAATAGTAAGTTTTGGTTACACTTTTGGGTAAATGGTTGATTTTGATGTTTATAAATGTGAAAAGTGAGGTCTAAGAATGGGATTGAATTTTTCAGTTGAACAGGTTTGATAACACTGGTTGCAGAGCTAGGCGTGAATTTAGAGGTAAATTTGAATACCAGCTTTCGCGTCCAAAATTGCTTGAAAAGAAGCTGGTAACGTGGTATTTCTGACTGCATCCACAGATTGCCTATTGTTTTGAGAGAATTAGCAGCTTTTCAATTTTACACTAACCCCATGCGTTTTTGTTGGGTGATTTTTGGAATAAAGGGTCAAATTGATCTTTCTGTCCTACTTTTTTCACCCTGTTTCAGACCACTTTTGGTCAATTCTTTCCATAATATGGACTCAGAGTGTGACTTCCAGTCATTTCCCTACAATTCTGGCACTCCTTGATACAGGAAAACTCTTTTTATCAAACCAGTATGGATATTATGAGAAATAATGAGAGAATAAAAGTTGGAGTATCCCAGGAAACAGAAAATCAGCTTTCAACTGTGTTATGCCACCTTACTGGCGTTCTAATCCGAATTGCTTCCCTTTGACCTTTGAAAGTGAACGTAGAGAATGCTAAACACCGGCTTTGTCTGGGCCCGATTTGGTCGAAAATGAACCATTTTCGCCTGTTGAATTCTTTCTTGCATAATGCACGACTCTTCATTTTCTTTGGGTTGTTTTAAAGCGTAAAAGGTAACTTTTTGCGTTGATATATGGTGGTCTATATGAGAAATTGTGACAATTAAGGACTGAAACTGGTCGATTTATATGGTGTCTGACATAAATATAAACCAATCAGCAAACGTTGGCTGTGCGTATGTATCGTGTTATCGTATTACGCATTTCATAATTATATCCGACAAAAAGTAGTTCTGTATATTTTTCAAAGAAAATAATTGACGTAACTTCTAGATTATAACTGCTGAATAAAACATTGTTTGTAGCTACATTATTTGATAAGTACCTTATGATATCGTTACCAATCCTTATGGGGGTTTATACATGTACGTGAGAAAATTGCTGGTAGATATATGTCAATTAGACTTCTGAACAGACGATCGCTTAGCGCCTTCCCCATATACGTGTATACACGAAATTGACGCATCTTAAGAAGACGATTTATGCAAAACTTTGTGGCAAAAGGAGAAATTACCAATGCTGTAAACTTTCACTTTTAGTCTCACTATTAACAATTCCATTCATCACAACACTTTCATTTTTAGAGACTTCACAATCTTTCCCTATATGGTTTCAAAGTTTTCCGCTGCAGATTGTTTGTAATGTCAGAAAGAGATAAAGAAAACAAATCAAGAGGGGAAATAATTATGTAGTGCATGTACCATTAAAAGCATGAGTTTTAGGAAATGGAGCATCTATATATATAACTAGCAATTACAAGCATACTTTGAATTGTACAAATCTCGACCTCATTATTCTTTCGTTTTCTATAATAGATGGGTATAACTACCAGAATGTAAACATACTATTACATTAATGCCAACATGTAAAGGTTTGTTTACAAAAAACACAGTTACCCGGAAATGGAGTATCTATATAAAACTGCCAATTACATGCATACTTGGAATTGTACACCTCTTTATTATTCATACCTTTTCTCTAATAGATGTATATAACTACCAGACAGTAGAAATATTATTTATATATAGGACAATAACCAGCTCGCGGAGGAGGGCTCTATTACGTGAAAACACGCTAATATATAACTGAAATAACTGAGCTGTTTATAGTTTTGTAACCGGCTTTGAGTACAAAAAAAGTTACCAGCAGCTGAGTACCAAGGAGGGAACAATTACAATAATTTATAAAAAAAAACAAGAGGCCTAATAGGGCCAGTATCGCTCCACTACCAGGTGGCCATAATTTGTTACCAATCCCCATGGATTGAAGGAATCTAGTAGAGTGTCACCGAAGGAACATTTCATCAAAATAAATTGACAATCTGCCATATTGGAAGGAGAAGTTTTCACTAAAGCCAATATAAGGTTAACAGCCCCGCCCCTGGCATCCATATTTTAAGACCAATCAAATGGCTTAGTGGAATCTGATAAAAGATTTCTACAAAATTATCTTTTTTAAGTTTTCGCTTTAGCCATATCAGGCAAAATAGCTCATGTTTTTCGACTAATCAGTATGAATTGCAGGAATCTGATAGAGGATGATCGTTGAAGTTATTTGAAAATCTGCCAACCAGAAGTATGCATGGATCCAAACAAATTGAAGCAAAAAAATTAGGAGAAGACATTAAGAGAATGCTTCCTTTGAAGTTTCATCCCAATTGGCCAAGTGGTTTGGGAGGAGAAGTCGTTTGAAGCAAACTGTTTACTCACGCTCGCATTCTCGAACGCACGGACGCACAACGGACAATTCGCATTAACATAAAAAGTTGTATTACCCGACCGAAAGGTGTGGATCTAAATATTGTAGAAATAGAATCACTTCCTTATCTTCAGATACTTTTTACAACATCAACATGAAAATGGTGCAATCTCACTTTCTATAGAAGCTCCCCCATGACTGAATATCAAGCTTTCATTTTCAGATTCAACGAGATGTCTTGACTGTTGTTTATTCTATGTAATGCTTGTGTAGGTAGGTTTCTCTGAACTAATGCATTGACTGGACGTACATACTATCCATTGTTTACGGCCAATTATATTGTGGCTACTAATCGCAATGCCATAGTTGTGGTACGAGCAACGAAGTTTCACAAAGGCTATTCTATACTTTTACAAGAGCACCGGGGAGCGAACGCAAACCGTTCGTCTGTTGTTTTTTGTTCTAGTAACATGTGTAGAATGTTTCATTTGAATACGAGTAGCTGTTCCTGAGTTATGAGGTAAGGTTAAAGATTTCTGACGACGACGACGCAGACGACGACGACGCAGACGCAGACGACGACGACGCCAAGGGTATGGCGTGTCAATTAACATGCATCTTCTCAATTCTTAGCAGAGATGAGTCTATAGTAACACAGTATTAACAAATAAACGTAAATATATAGAGAACAATCGTTTGGTTCGCCGGTACTGGCAGGAATGGTCTTCTCATGAAAGGGGTTCGATCAATTACGATCTAATACTCCCCGAATAATCCGCAAACCTGCCTCAAAACATCACGTTTTGATAAATATTCAATGCGACCAAAGTTAATGAATGTATTGATTGATTGATTGATTGGGGTTTAACGCCGTTTTCAACAATTTCTCAGTTATATCAAGGCGGTCAGTTCACCTACTGATGCATTTCCTGGTTTTGTCACACCAGTACTCCACACAACAATCTTCCCAAGCAACTGGCTGCTTTTCCACATGGACTTAGCCCTTTCGTGGAAGACGAATGACGCATGTCGCATTGACTTTTGTCATTCGTCGGAAAGAAAGTTGGAAAGAAAGTTGGCCGAGCCGGGATTCGAACTCACAACCCCTGGATTGACAGCCCGCGTCGCTACCGACTGAACTAGCGGGGCTCGGTGTTTATGAATGTAATTCCGATAACTGAGTACGAATATGAGTTGAAATGTTTCCTCTCCTAAGACGAATTGAACACGAGTGTCCAATAAAGCTGTAGATCAGATGAGTACATGTATTCCAAATTCCAAAACCCCTTATTTGACACTCAAACCTTATGCTTAGGGTATTCAAAAGAATTGTATCAGTCAGACGATTATTGTGAGTACCCACAACATAAGCTTTGGTTGAGTGCTAAGTTAACACCGGTTTATTCCTCCTTATATAGTCCTTTCTGCTGTCGAATTAATTATGAAATAGCATTTGAGTCTCTTAGCATAAACGTTGCACATTAATAAATCACTGTCATGTGTGTCAAATGGAACAGTACTCACAATAAATTGATTGATTGGGGTTTAACACCAATTTCAATATTTTTTCAGTCATATCGCGGCGGCCTGTTTACCTACTCATGTGTTCCTCGCTTTCTCACACCGGTTGTCCATATAACTATCTTTCCAAACAACTGGCTGCTTTTCCACATAGACTGATAGCCCATTGGTGAAAGACGAATTACGCTTGTCACAGTGACTTGAGTCAAACGACGTAAAAATGTTGGCCGAGCTGGGGTTCGAACTCGAAACCCCTGGATTGACAGCCTGCGTCGCTATCGACTGAGCTACCGGGCCTCGGCTTTGTCACAATGAAGATAAAACATTAAACATTAAAAGAAAAAGATAAAATATTATTTTTCATGGCAATATAGTCAAACGTTAAAAGCCTAACGTACTATAAGTGAAAATTAGAAAATCATGAAGGAAGGTACGTTGCTTACTACGCCATATTTTTACTGATAATAAATGGTCTAAACCTTCAACCGGATTTCAACGCAGAGTTCAATTTGTCACCAATAACCGCATTTGACAATAATCTTTCAGATATCAGTTCCCGGTAATCATCCTTTGGGAGTGTATACGTGACAAAACTGTTGGTAGACAGAAATCATCTGGAAAAAAACCAATCGGTTTTATTGTAGGGGAAAAACGGTGATAATATACGCAGTTATTCTGTTTTTGGTCTTGGGGATGATTGAAGTGTTTTCGGTACGCGTTATTCTCAAAGAATTTATAAACATTATCTTATCATCGCTTGCAATTACGCATTCAGTGTGTAATGATATTAATATGGTGAGCATTAATTGACCGCAGGCACATAAATACATCAGTCGTACCATTACACTCGCCAAAAAGTAGATACTACTACCTTGTATGTTCGTTTATTTGGGGGGTTTTACGCCATTTTCAAATGATTTCACTCATATCACGGCGAAAGTTCAAAAACCAATGATAGCCTCGGAAATGTGCCTTGGCCAAGGGCAATCCATCGTGACTGCCGCGTCGCCACGACTGAAAATCTAACCAGGGACGGCCGGGTCCGAATCCCCGACGCTTACCACTCGGATAACTTAATCCCATGAACCCCAAACATGGCCCTGTTATGACTTTACCGGTGAAGCAATTCTCATAATATTAAGCAGCGAGTAGTGTCTAGTACATTTTCGCTTGACTAAAATGAATACATTTATGGTTCATCGTTACGGGAAGTTATGGTCATCGTAACGGGTAATTTATGGTTCATTGTTACGGGAAGTTATGGTTCATTGTTACGGTTAATGTATGATTAATCGTTACGGGAATTTATGGTTCATTGTTACGGGAATGTTTGGTTAATTGTTACGGGAATTTATGGTTTATCAGTACGGGGAATGTATGGTTCATCATTACGGGTAACTTATGGTTCATCGTTAGGGCATTTTGTGGTTAATCGTAACGGTTAATGTATGGTTAATCGTTACGGGAAATTGATGGCTCATCGTTACGGGTAATTTATGGTTCATTGTTACGGGAATTTATGGTTCATCGTTACGGGATTTTTTCTCATTAGTTATCTTCATGACAAATTTAAAACGAGGTTAAGGTTTATAATTCAGAAAGAGTGTTATGTCTATTTAGAATGATATGAGCCATTCTACGAGAAAACCAAAATTGTGCACTCTGCGTAAAGTATCGACCCGGATCAGCATAAGCATACCGCGTAGGCCAATCCGGGCAGACACTTTTCGCCTGCTGTGGATTTTCTGTTTCAGGAATAATTACTCTACACCTCTATTCCCCTTTGACGGAATGTGTCGGCCCGGATTATCCTGTGCGGACTGCACAGGCTGATCTGTGTCGATACATTACGCAGAGTCTATAATGTTGGTTTTCTCGTGGAACGGCTCTTATATGTGTGTGTTGTTAGAATATTACTCTTTAAGCGCCAATGGCATTATTGAGGTTTTTGCAATCAATCGTAATAATATTCCGAGACGATACATATAGGCAAACTATTTGAAGCTTCATGCACGGTGATGTGACTCTCGGTCGAGGAATTAATACTATTTCAATCCTTAAACCTCTTTATATATACAACACTTCGGGAGAAGACCTCCTAAAACTTTTATCACAGTGTTTTCAAAAGTCATCTGATGCGAAAGTATCAGCAAGTTTAATCCTATGCTATATGGATACTCTAGAGAGTCAAAGCACAATTCATTTATTGGAGTGATCATATATTTTCGTTTTCACACCACTGTTGTAACTGTCACTTATTAGGTTTGGTTTATTTCTGTATTACGCCGTTTTCAACACTATTTCAGTTATATGACATCGACAGATCACTTATTCATGATCCCTTGGTATATAAACCAATACTAGACTAGGAAATGTGCCTTGCCCAAGGGCACTCCACCATGACTGTCGTGCTGCGACTGGGGATCGAACCCGTGACTCCCGGTTTCAAATCCCCGACGCTAACCACTCGACCACGGCGGATTAGGAAGTATCAAAGCAGAAACAGAAATTGTCTGATTTTAGGTATTATAATGACCACTTAACAAAAACAGTCGTGTGTAAATGTTCACTTTTGTAATTATGACATATAAAGATAGAAAAGACAATTATATTAAATGAACACTTTAGTAATTAAGCCATAAAACACAAATGTGTATTTACGACATATCAAAATGGAAAAAAACATAATTGGTTTCTCCGTTTTAATGCGCAATTCGAACACATAATAAAAACCAACCGACAACTGCATTAGTTTGTGTCTTTGTATTAATAAGGTATCAACGTATCAACGTACAAAAACATTATTTTCTCCAATGCAATTATTAATAATTAGTAAAAACGTGGTTTCTCGAAATAACCAGTAATGGAATTCTAACCAACGGATGATCAAAAATAACCCGACCAAGCCATCACCTTGGTGATTATTGCCACAGCGTTCACTTTTTTTCTGTTGCAGGAATATTGACACACGATTCTTAGTATACATATCGGATTGTTTTAAAACTTTAGTGGACTTACTCCAAAAGGAAATACGTTTAATAAATAAATATCAAAATGAATTTTACGTCAAATAACTCTGGTATTAGTAGTTTATTATCGACGAATGAATTTGTGAATATTTCTCTTAACGACTCCCAGATCAAGGATATTTTTAACGATCATATTTCAAATTCATCGACGGTATTCGACGTTGTGACTGTGTGCCTGGTCGTTCTATATGTCCCAGTGTTTCTTGTTGGGTTGTTCGGTAACGGTCTATTGACTGTACTAATCATCTGTCGACCTCAACTCAGGAACTTGACGAACATGTTCCTCTGCAATCTGGCTGTCGCCGATTTGGCAGGTAGGTCAGGTGTTTTGTTTATTCCTTTATATACGTTTCGTATCATTTATGTCAAACAAATAACCCATGTTTTATTATATTTCTTGTTGGAGTTTTACGCCGTTTTCAACATTATTTCAGTTATATCACGACGACAGTTCACTTATTCATTATCCCTGGGTAAACAACCCAGTACTAGGCTAGGAAATTATTATATATTAATGTTTATATCTGCCAGTCCAACTATTGGCGTATTGTGGTGAATAATTGAACCGTTCCACGAAAAAACCAACAGTAATGCGTAATGCATCGATCCAGACCAGCTTAAGCATACCGCGCAGGCTAACCCGGACAGACACTTTTAGCCTCATGTGGATTTTCTGTTTCAGGGATCATTACTCTATAGCTCTATCCCTGTGAGACGGAATGTATCGGCTCGGATTAGCGATATATATGAATAAGCGACGCTAAGCGTCGGCGTTTGGATCGTTTGTTTTTTTAGTCACAAGCAACGCCTGTGTGTGAATAGTTGATTATTCGGTGTTTTACGCCGCTTTCAATAACTTTTCAGTTATATCTCGGCGTTTCCTTTGTAAGTAACCAGTACTACTGGTCCGTTTATCCTAATACAAACAAGTATGTCAGTCGAAATGCTAACCCCGCAACCCTGAGCGCCAAGGAGGGCAGCCAGTACTACTGTGTGGGAATAGGGTAGACATTTAGGATATTCTCTGATTTGGCAAACTTTACTATAGATTCCATTTATACAAAAGAAATACCGTCAATAAAAGCATTGCTTGCCAAAAACTACTGACTGTCTTACATTTAAAGGATGAAGAAGTTGTTTTGAATGTATTTCGTTTTCTGCTCAACTGGCCTTAAGCCAGTCTTGCTTATGTCATAGCATATTGTCGATCATTACTGCATATGTGCGTGTACACGATTGGGACCAGAGATAGTACCCTAACACAACATAAGCAACATAAGCAATTGATTATTTTTTTTTATCTTCATAAGTGATCCTTTTTGTGTTGAAAACGATGGATGTACCACCTAAGCTGCCAATTGTAGGGTTGTCCATCAGTGCGTAATTGTTTTTGCCTCAAATGACTAATTCTAGGTCAACTGTGATGAAACTTTATAGATACATGTAGCATACTCTCAATGGCCTCCCATCAATTCCTTCATTTTTTCTAATCATTTTTTCTTGGATGATCCTCTATCAGATGCTTATCAACTATGATTGCCAGTCAAAATACTTGGCCTCAATATAGCGGCGCTGTATCGCTTTATAAAGCTTTGGAGAAATTTTAAAACATCTTCTAGTCCGAAAGCAAGTAGCCGATTTTCAAATAAGTGTGTTGCAATGACACTCTACAATGTTTATTCAAATTATGTTGTATGGTCACAAAACATGGCCTCCAGGGGTTTCGACTTTGTTTTACCTTTATGTCCAACGAGTAGTGTTATCTCTTATTATCATTTCTGATACTTAATCATGGTCCTGAATATCTAAAATGTTCCAAAAGGTGATTATGTCATAAACCTTATAACATAACCAACGTAACTGCCCTGTTCCAACCCCCAGTAGAAGTGGTCATGATGCAGGCACATTGTTCTAGTACTTGTTTGCTGACCCGGGGATGAATAATAATTGATTGCCACCGCGAAATGATGTTGTGAAAACGGCGTATAAATTAATCCAATTAAACCAATCGTATCCCTCTGTCATACCTGAGCAGTATAATCGGAATCTATACAAGTTCACATAAGCGTTTAACAAATAATATATGATCAATGTATAGCTTGATCCGACTGTACACACGAACACGCAAGATGTTCTCTAAAGTCAAATTCAGAGTTTTAGATAAGGAAGAGTAATCAGGTCTTGATTCCACGATATCTCTGTTAGCACACCTTAAAACCTGCGTACGTGGGTACTCAACAGATTCGTTTCAGTGAGAAGATTCTTTTGAATACCCACAACAAAGGCTTTAGAGGTCAAAAAGGAATCCGCTGTGGTCGAGTGGTTAGCGTCGGGGATTTCGAAACCGTGTTCGATCCCCTGTCGCAACACTACGGTCATGGTGGACTTGTGTTTATGCTAGTGTTATCCATTTCCCACATTCAGATACAGTTCACACATGCGTCCTAGTTTTCATTTGAGAGCATTTGAAAAGAACACACAATACCTCTAGATACTACAAATAGGCCATCTATGTGGTCCATATGCCATAATAATAATCACCGTAATGTTAGCCTATGAGAAAATTCGGGAAACCCCACACAGAAATGTGTTACTATAAATAGCCTCTATTATATATGGTTCATATACTATAATAATACTACGCTATAGAGAGAATTCTACAGCAGACCACTTTTGAAAACATTCCAGGTTATAAGCAATTTATCCCTCCACAATAATGTTTAGTTTAAACTTATTTATTTTAAATCGATTGCGAAACAAGCTTTAAGCTTATATTAATCACGCTCGATGTCTGCTTCCTGGATACTTAACCAGTACTCGCGCCGATTGTGTGGAAAAATCACAAAGTCAGGACCCGTTCATCACGGGACTCGAACCAGGGACCTTTGATGTGAGAGGCCGACGCTCTACCTCTGCACCACTGTCTTCCACAATAATGTTTGCAACTCTATTAAAAAAGTAGGCACTCTCATTTAAAACAGAGTTTCCATATTTTGCCTGGATGATTTCAATGTGGTCCATTATTACAACAATAAACGTGTATTACGTGAACAGGTTAGACTACTCGCATCATTCTTGAGGACAGTATACGTCGTGTTAAACTATCAATACTGAAAACATGTGATTACTGTCAAATGTGTATATCCACAATTCCTAGCGCCAAGCACAGGAGCCGCCATTACCATTTTAACATTTTTTGTACGACTCAAACCGGGACTTGAACCAAGTGCGGTTTTGCGTTCAGTTAATGCTAAAAGTAAAATAACGTTAGCGAATCTATCACTCAAATAACAGCAATTGTGAAAGAAGCTGTTATTCGATTGGTGGATCTGCTACGATTAGTTAACTAAATATTTAACTGCACGCAATACTGGTTTCCCGCTCTGGCAGTTGATACTCTAATCATAAAAACGCATCAACATTAACCCTTTCAATGCGGAGGATTTTTCTAAATGGACTAGTCCTATATTGTATTTTAGAGGGTCCATAACCAACTTAAGGAAGTTAAATTGTCTCCGGCTTGGACTGACTCTATACGGGGGACACATGCCTCGCGAAATAAGTCCAGCCACACAGCCACAGTAGCTCAGTCGGAGTCTAGGCGACGATCTATCGTACTTAAATGCGTTTCATTGCTGATTTAATTTGAGATAACGCATCCAAACGGAAACAAAAACATTGGTAAATCTGTCGATACAGAACAGTTTAACACACGACTGCATGTTACAAGTCATTAACAGCCCGTTTCGTGGTACGATCATCTGTTAGATATGATGCAGGTGGCATTCGACACCTCTACAGCGGAACACTTTTTAGTAAATACAATATTGAACAATGAAGAATTGCTTAAACGAGGATTCTCATTAAAAATATTTGCTTGAAAGCAGATGACAGGAAAATCTTGCCCACGGAAACCACATTTTTTTTCCCCAAATTGGGCAACGTAAATTTGAGAAAGGCCTGTATGTCATTATTACCTACTGTCACTTCATTAAATGTACCACCTTAGCAGGGATGGGAATTTTGTATGGAATGCTTTTCGACTGATGTGCCAGTGCCAGCATGAACGGAAACGGAAATGACGTAGTGCGAGCGAAAATGTATATAAACGGAACGGAAATGGATATGACGTAGTCCGTTCGAAAATGTTTGAACGGAAACGGAAATGACGAAGTGTGAGCGAAATGTATATATACGGAATTGAAATGGAAATGACGTAGTCCGTTCGAAAATGTTAGAACGGAAACGGAAATGACGTAGTCCGAGCGAAAATGTATAGGTTGACATTTCTGTACGTTTTTCGGTTCCTGATCTACCCGGTTCATATAAGGCACATTGTACTTTTTGCCCGTGTGCAGGATTAATAATCACGCTATTCTATAGAAACCGTAATTATGACTCTCACACTGATATATAATATAGTATGGTATTCTTAGCAACACTATTATATTCCATTTTCTTCATTAACAGGTGCAGGATATGTATTTGTGTGTTTGTATACATTAATATGTTGTCTACTTGAACGAGAATATCATAAACCATGTTTACGTTAAATCAATATAAGTATCTTGCCCGATAAAGGAAACTATTGCCATTTCAGAAGCAGACTTATTATTATTCAACTTCTTTCTTTTTTCAATTACATTATTAATTGTCTTTGAATTCTGTATTAACCTTTTTCAACATTCAATTATCTTTCAGCCGTGTAGACACACATAAGAAAAATATCTATGTTTATTTCAATTTATACCTATTGAATAGAGTTAAAAACATCGTTGAAAATGGAGAAATTATTGATTAAACAGAAGACTAAAACAGCATATAAAATAATCGGTTGATAGACAATTAACGTCAAACGGCATTTACTGATCGAACGTTTGAAATCGATACAGAGATTGATTGTTCCATTATTTTTTTCGGCTTCATCTTCAAGTTCATTTTGTTACCCGATATTGCAATCTAATCATCATGCTAAACCTTTTCAGCGCCAAATGGTACCATTGAGGCTTTAGAAAACAATACAGAGTCATGTGAGTCAAGTCGTAACAAACTGTCTTTCCTGCAATCTGCATTGTTTGCATTTTAGTTATCAAAATATATTCCGTAACTCTTCATTTAAGAAACTTTGAGTGAACCAACCTTGATCAAGAGAGAGATAAATTGGACACAGAAAGAGTTAAGGGACAATTTTTACATGATTTGGTCTGAAAATGCCACAACGGAATAGTGGCATTGATAAAGTGCCTGTTCAAATGTTCGAGTCCTAGTAGCTCTGTCGGTAGAGCCGCGGGCTGTCAATGCAGGGGTTATTCGAGTATTAGTAGCTCAGTCGTTAGCGGCGCGGGCTGTTAATCCAGGGGCTGTTCGAGTCTTAGTAGCTCAGTCCATAGCCGCACGGGCTGTTAATCCAGGGTCTGTTCGAGTCTTAGTCGTTCAGTCCGTAGCGGCGCGGGCTGTTAATCCAGGGGCTGTTCGAGTCTTATAGTCGTTCAGTCCGTAGCGGCGCGGGCTGTCAATCCAGGGGTTGTGATTTCGAACCTCAGCTCGGCCATTATTGTTTTTTGATTCAATACGCAAAGCGTCATTCTTCCTCCTTCCACCAATCGGCTAACAATACATTTGGAAAAGCTGCCAGTTGCTTGGAAAGAATGTTGTATCGAGTACTTGTAAGAGAAAGCCTTAAAACACATTGCAGGTGAATTGACCATTATGATATGACTAAATATGTGTTGAAAACAGCGCCAAAGCTCAATCAATCAATTGAAATGCTTGTCAAAAGATCTTAGTAATACAGAAATGTCTAGGGTACAAATGTCGGAAGATCTGAATTCTGTTAATAAGAGAAGGTCAAACTATTTTTATTGCGTGCCGTAAAGCCGTATAAGGCGCCGTAAAACGTATGGATTCTCGCAGGTCATATGTACGGATCAAATAAACTAATCTGGATGAAGGACGGACTTTTATATGATTTATTATAATGAAATCTACAGTAAATGAGATTACATCGCCTCAGTACGCGAAGCGTGTGGGCAGACAGACTATATAAGAAGCAATTTCTCCTTTTCCCACAATGTTTTCAACTCTTTTCTATAAATGAGTTATCATGTTTAGAGAATGTTTATATTATTGACTAGATAATTTCAAATCTTTTAAACAATTAAACTTTTCCTTATAGAGAATAGCGTTAGTTTGCCTTGATGCTTCTAAAATCTTCTGTAACTACTTTTTCATTGATTTATTGATTTTGGCTTAAAGCCGTTTTCACGGTGGTTAGTTCACCTACTCATGTGTTTTCTGATTTTCTCACACCACTCTATACAACAGTATGTTCACACATAGACAGATAGTCCATTAGAAGAAGACAAATGCTTTTTGTCATACGTCGGAAAGAATTTTGTCCGAGCTGTGGTTCGAACTCACAAGCCCTGGTTTGACAGCCCACGTCGCTACCCGGGGCTCGGCTGTTATTGTGTTGAACGTGGTTCAGGTTGAAATGATATAGACACGGTTTTAGACGTTACAAGTATGTCCTCAGATGGTTTCAAAGCAGACGACTCTAAAAGTGTCATAACATGTAAATTGTTAAGATAGCGAATTTTTAACCCTTTCCAACATGCACAAAATCTGCAGCAGACGACTTGTAAAACATCTAGGTATTGAAAATCTCTATATTTGAAAGCAACATTAGTTGATATAAGTAAAAGCATTTTGGCAAAGGGAGCGATTGTTCATAATGAGCAATTTATCCTTTTGTCACAATAATTTCAAAAGTCGTCTGCTACAGATGTGTCAAGCGAGAAATAGGTTAATATATTGAACATTTCAACTCTAGTTAAAAGTAGAAAAATACGACCATAAAAAGGTAAAAAAAAATAATGATATTACTAATGTGAAATGAAAGCACGGTTATTAACGGATGATCACAGGCTTGCTTCCATTTTGTTCAATTATAATGCCAATAAGAGATATTTTACAGCTGGTATTTTAGAACCATTGGTCAAACGGAAACGTAAGGTAATGACCAAAGCTTTTAGCCATCAGTCTAATAGCTGTTGACTTTGTAGTTTGCTCGCGGTTTGTAATTTGTAGCTCAATAAAGTGTGGTTATACTTTAATTATATACAGCAGCAAAAGTTCCTTTTATTATGATCCTATTATTATTCTCTTCTTAAATAATTTCCCCACGTAATGACGCATGTTGACGCATATGTAGGTAATTGCTTTCAGAAACATCGCGGCCAAAATGGAAATTTGCCACAACGGTTTTTAATTCATTTCTACGTTTAACATATTTAGAGACTTTCCTTATTCTTACCTAGTATTTAAAGCCGAATGCTGCATATTTAAAAGGATTAAAAATGGGAATAATTAAAGTAGCTATTATATAACAATATGCTAGTCTCGCAGAACAAAGCTTTAAACCTTCCGACGAACATCTACAGCCGACTTAAGAAAACATCCTGGCAAACGATATCGACATCTTAAATAAATGTATAATTATCAAATAAAGTTGAAAACATGATGGAAAAATGAAAAGGTCCTCAATAAAAGCGATTTCTTCTTTAACCACAAAGTTTTCGAAGATCACCAGCAGCAGATTCGTTAAAAGACGTCAATAAATGGAAAATGGGTTAAGATTAAATATATGCCGATGCCATAGGCGGATATGTTAAGTCACGGTTGTTATTTCGGTAGCAAAGAAAGACATCAATTCCGAAGTCATAATTACTCCATCTTTTTCCGACATGGACAAAAGTCTTTGGGATCAGCGAAATTTGTCTTCCTTGAATTGGCTAAGATGTTCATTAATGTGCGAAGCCATATCAAGTTTTCTGGTAAACGTGTTGTAATGAGGACTGCTTTCGATACCTCCCATGCATCACACCAGGAGCGAATTCAGATTGTCCTATAACACGGAGCACTTGTGCATGTTCTAGCAGATTCATACACTCAGATTGCAATTGTGTACTAGTACTTGCAGAGCATTCTCTGTGTGTTACGACAATTGGAATACAACCGATGTGGTTGATAGGCCTTAATTCTTTTAGCGTTGTCTTTCCACAATTAGACTCTTCGACGTTCAAAACCGAGATCTGTTTTTAGTAAACAAAATTGATTTCATGTGAGAGAGCTCGTTACAAGCTGACTCACCTGAATCTGTAGCGTTTAAAAAAAAAAAAACAATGTTGCCATTGGCGCTGAAAGAGTTCAGTGTTTGATAAGAACTAATGTTAAACTGTCTTATTAATCAACTCATCATTCGCAGCGAGACAGTCATATATGGATATTAACTATCTGTCCATGACCTTTTTCGTGCATATTCGTAAAGAGTTTCAAATGTTTCATTTTTCAAAAATATGACTATGCAATTCTTGTTTTCCTCGAAGTCACTTTCAATCGTGCCTTAAGTTAAACCGTGACTTGCTTGTTTATCTCAAGCTTAAAATAATGACTGTCAAACGTTACTATAGCTGTCAGAACTGTATACTAGCTGTTGTTTGATTTACTTGCTACCGTTCTCTAACGTTAGGTTCAACTGAACGTACACTGATACTATTTTCATCAGAACTCTCGGGTTTCATTGTGTTCTTATTTCAGAATGCCATTGTACTTTGATGTGATTCATTTAAACCACCTTAATGAGGGTCATTGTCCAAAGACTTCGCTGTAAACATTATGTTATGTAAATGACAACATTGTACTTTTTGCCCGTGTGCAGGATTAATAATCACGCTATTCTATAGAAACCGTAATTATGACTCTCACACTGATATATAATATAGTATGGTATTCTTAGCAACACTATTATATTCCATTCTCTTCATTAACAGGTGCAGGATATGTATTTGTGTGTTTGTATACATTAATATGTTGTCTACTTGAACGAGAATATCATAAACCATGTTTACGTTAAATCAATATAAGTATCTTGCCCGATAAAGGAAACTATTGCCATTTCAGAAGCAGACTTATTATTATTCAACTTCTTTCTTTTTTCAATTACATTATTAATTGTCTTTGAATTCTGTATTAACCTTTTTCAACATTCAATTATCTTTCAGCCGTGTAGACACACATAAGAAAAATATCTATGTTTATTTCAATTTATACCTATTGAATAGAGTTAAAAACATCGTTGAAAATGGAGAAATTATTGATTAAACAGAAGACTAAAACAGCATATAAAATAATCGGTTGATAGACAATTAACGTCAAACGGCATTTACTGATCGAACGTTTGAAATCGATACAGAGATTGATTGTTCCATTATTTTTTTCGGCTTCATCTTCAAGTTCATTTTGTTACCCGATATTGCAATCTAATCATCATGCTAAACCTTTTTCAGCGCCAAATGGTACCATTGAGGCTTTAGAAAACAATACAGAGTCATGTGAGTCAAGTCGTAACAATTGGACACAATTAGACTCTTCGACGTTCAAAACCGAGATCTGTTTTTAGTAAACAAAACTGATTTCATGTGAGAGAGCTCGTTACAAGCTGACTCACCTGAATCTGTAGCGTTTAAAAAAACAAAAACAATGTTGCCATTGGCGCTGAAAGAGTTCAGTGTTTGATAAGAACTAATGTTAAACTGTCTTATCAATCAACTCATCATTCGCAGCGAGACAGTCATATATGGATATTAACTATCTGTCCATGACCTTTTTCGTGCATATTCGTAAAGAGTTTCAAATGTTTCATTTTTCAAAAATATGACTATACAATTCTTGTTTTTCCCTCGAAGTCACTTTCAATCGTGCCTTAAGTTAAACCGTGACTTGCTTGTTTATCTCAAGCTTAAAATAATGACTGTCAAACGTTACTATAGCTGTCAAATGTAAAACTGTATACTAGCTGTTGTTTGATTTACTTGCTACCGTTCTCTAACGTTAGGTTCAACTGAACGTACACTGATACTATTTTCATCAGAACTCTCGGGTTTCATTGTGTTCTTAGTTCAGAATGCCATTGTACTTTGATGTGATTCATTTAAACCACCTTAATGAGGGTCATTGTCCAAAGACTTCGCTGTAAACATTATGTTATGTAAATGACAACATTTGTCTTTGGTAACACATCATTACCTTGGGAATGCATAATGGTACTAACTTTTCCAATGCTGTATTTTCTTTTAAATTGAATTGTCCGGCATTGCGATTGGGCTCTTAACCTTTCCAATGCTTTTCTTCATTTTTTCCTTTTTTAAAACTTTGAATTTTGAAGAGTCCAAAGCCAATTCTTTGAATATCTAGATAAAACCATGATTTCGAGATATAAAGCTTAAAGAACAGAACCTGTTCTGACGATGTAGATGCGCTGGCTTGCCTGTCTCTAAACAGGTGGCACGTGCTTCACACAATCGGTTCTCACAGTCAGGGGATTAATGGAAGAATCATGCTTGACGGTGTGCCTAAGAGCATTGTCTCTTAAATAACGTGATCAATGTGACGACGCCAAATTGTAGCTACAGCCATGTCTTTATTACGTCATTTAGTCAAAAATAGTTTGCTAATACTGCTATGTTTGCCATGTTTGTACTTCTTTACCGTAGATATAACGACGTAATTGTGAGCTGATAAATCAATACATTGTATTCCAAAAAACACTTACATGTTTTGCCTGATGTAAACCAAGCCGGATAACTTCACATATGTACAACCGATTACTCAAACCGCGATGGAGGTCCAATTACGCCAAACACATCCGCCAAATAGTACCTTAAAAAAGTGCGTAAAAATGAGTGTTTACCTTTACCAGAATGCATTGAATATTTGACATTAAGTTTTAATTCATTTGTAAATGTGTATAGATGCACTGACAATTATCAATTTGATCGTTTTTAGTATTTTGACCTCGTTTATAAGTTAAAGTGGAGTATGTGAAAAAACGGTTTTGTCCAAGCCAGATTTCGATCAAAATGATTCTTTTCGATGATATAGGGTGTTCTACCTGAGAAACTCTCAGAAAGTTTGACAACTGTGGGATAAAACTGATTGGTTTACATGAAAACAATGAAGGAATTTGTTTGGTGTATTGTGACCTGGACGCGATGAAAGTTGAGACGCAGGCCCATCTGGACCATCGTTGTCATTTTTCATGTGACCTCAACCAAATCCTCTTTTTTTTTCAATTGAAAATCGAAGTGCTCAAAGAAACACATGAGTCGCCTGTCAATACGTCAGACAATAAAAGTTTGATGCACAAACCAAGCATTGGAGAAGAATTGATAACGGTGTGTGATTCCATGCAAAACCATGCGAAATGAACACTTGTCAGGGGCGTAGCTTTGCAATAATCAATGTGTAGGCCGTCTCGTGAGAAAATCAACATTGTGGACCTGGATCAGCCTAAGTATGCCACACAGGCCTACCCGGATACACACTTTTCGCCTCCTGTGGATTTTCTGTTTCAGGAATAACTACTGTATTCATATAAGACGGAATGTGTCGGCCGGACAGCGCAGGCTGATCTGGTCGATACATTACGCAGATGTCTATCGCCACAGCTGCATTTTGAGGCATTTTGAGAAAAAATGTGTAGGCACGTGCCTACAGTGCCTAAAGGGAGCTACGCCCCTGCTTGTTATATACTTCTGGTCAAATTCACTTATAGACGCTTTCTGATGCCCCTGCGGAAGGACTTTTCGAAACATTATGACTAGACTACTTATAACTATACTTTCATTTACAAAGAATGTCCAAACATTTGACACGATGTTATCAAAGTTGCCTGCTGCAGGGGGTTTTATGAAGGAAAGAGTTAAGACAAGCCTCTTTAACTGGATGCGTAGATTCCAATATCATGTTACAAGATGTAGTGACGTCTATTGAAGATGAAGCCAAAGAAGTTAATTGATTTAATCAGTCGCTTATTCGATTTCAAACGTTAGCTCAGTCAATGGTCTTTCACATTAACCCTTTCCCACATTTAGACGCTTTCTGTCGCATCGACAGCTGAATCGTTACAAAAGGATTGGTTGTTTGGGTTTTTACGCCACGTTCAATAATTTTGAAATTATATCCCGACGTGTTCTGGGTAAGGTACCACTCCTACTGGTCCATTTATCCTGATACCAGCCAGGATGACAGGCGTAATACTGACCCAGCAACACTGAGCGCCAAGTATTTTTGTCAGTACTTATAGCTCCTTTTATAGAGAGACTATGTATTTCTGCTGAAGCTTTGTTGAAGCTTTGTTATATGGGGGACCGGTTAAACTTTGTCAAGCTCTTATTTTAGTCGTCTGTTTATCAGCGGACATTTATTTTTATTTTAACAATTTAAATTTTGATGTTGATACGGTCTTGCAAACACTGTTAGTAAAACAAATGAACATTCAACAGTTTATCTTTTGCCCACCTTGTTTCATGTCCTGTGACTTCAAAGGTCAACTGATTATTCGCATAATGCTACCGATAACTAATTTCTCTTTTTTTGATTGCTTTATAATGTGATAGATGATTATTCGTTTCAGCCTAAAAGAATAAATAATATATTTCTATAAAAGCATAACAAAATTCAATTCATGTGTTCGAAACTGTCGGAAATATTTTAAATGGCATGATAAACAGAACGGAGTAGGTAGAGGTCGTTTAAGGGTTAAACCTTACTATAGATCATTGCACTCTACGTAATAATTCCCTGTGTCTGATACAAACCAGAAGGTTTAGATCAATGAAGAACGTTTACATTGCAAATGAGTATTCCGAATTGGCTCTATAGAACAAAGCCTATATCAATACCGTTATAAAAACAAGAGGGCCATGATGGCACTGGATCGCTTACCTGTGATATGTAATGTGATTTGTCATGCCAACCACACTTACTGATTTTGCGTTCAGGTAAGATTATACAAAGGGCCTTAGAGAACCAGTATAGCTCCAATGCCACAGAGCGGAAAATCCCTCACCATATGGTGTATGGCCTTTTGTCAAGTTAATTAATATGACTTAGAAGGTCACAAAAGAAATGTTTATACACCAGTAAGTATTAAACAAGAATATTTCTAAGTTTTTCGTTTTATTTCTTTATATAAAACAGGTGACCCCCAGGGCGGGACCAATTTTGACCCCAGTGGTAAACTATTTACACTATTGATAGAGGACCACTAGACCATTGTACTCACTAAATGGGCCTTTCGGTTTCAGACAAGCAGATTGTCAAAGTTTTTCCCTATATATCCATATAAAAAAAACAGGTGACACCCGGGGTGGGGCCAACTTTAAACCAAAAGTCATCATTTTAACAATCTTTGTAGAGGACCGCTAGACAATTATACTCATCAAATATCTAAGCTTTTCAGTCAAGAAGATTTTCAAAGTATTTCCCTATATATCTCAATGTAAAACAGGTGGCCCCCTGGGCGGGCCCAATTTTGACCCCAATGGTATCATTTGAACAAAATTTGTAGAGGGACCACTAGACAATGCTACACACAAACTATCTAAGCTCCAGGCCTTTCGATTTCAGACAAGACTTATCCAAAGATTGTCAAATAAAGAGAACATTTAATCAAGATATTTATATAAACATGTAAGCCTAAACTACGACTACTGTACCGCAGTCCGAAGACACAACAACATAACCTACTTAATTTATCAACAAACAATACGGTGGTTTTCTGACCTCGTGTTTTTTTAAGTACGAAGTTAAATCGGACTGTAGCAGATATGACATTGGCCGAGTGGATAAATAGAAATATTGGTAATGCGATATAACTTCGACCTAAAATTAATATTAGATCAGGCAAAACACCGTAATGTTTGTTTATAATTAAAGTAGGTTTTATTGTTGTGCCATCGGATCGTGGTACAGTTGTACATGTTTATTACCAAACGTGACATTGATTTAAGATGTATCGGGTACCATCCTATGTTAACTTCATGATTTGGGTTTTGGTATTTGCATGAATGTCCGTAATATATAGAAGTTTAAACTTATGTTGGTTAGTGCAGCGTTCAATAATCTGACAACTACACGTATACCTTTGTCAAGTTACATTTTGTACATCAACGTGTGGGATAAATTTGTTAAATAAGAATGCAACATTAGCAATTTCCAATTTTGACACAATATTTTCAGATGTCGTCTTCTACAAATGCGTCATCATGCAGCCAAAGATGGGGGTGATTAGAGCATCCCTCATGAATGGTCTTCGACTAGTTCAGCCCAACACTATAATGCAGTAGACTCGCGGTAACTCGAACTCGAAACGCACCAACAAATACTTTCGAGTTATCGACGTGTTCGAGTTATCAACAGATTCAAGTTATCGATTATTTCGAGTTATCGATTAGTTCGAGTTATCGGTGTGTTCGAGTTATCGACGTTTTCGAGTTATCGACGTGTTCGAGTGATTGGTGATTTATCACTTTATGTACGTTCAGCTTCGTAATGAGCTCGTCTGTTTTTCGAAGTTAAAATCGGGGCTATTGAAATACCATTGGTGTCTTGGTCGTCATTTGGGTCGTCACAAAACTATAACCTTACCACATAACTCAAATACCGTTCTACATGTTCACATGCTCCTAGGAACAGTACGTATGTCTATACCAAGTCATACTACTTTAACATGACTTTAATAATTATTCAGTAACATGACTTTAATAACTATCGCCATTTTTAGACTTAGAAAACACCCATTCGCTCCGCGACTCTCTTGTTCATTTAGTATGTGTTTATCGTGGTTAGCAAGAACTATCAATACAACAGCGCAGATGCAGCTCTGTCTGATAGCTGGAATGCTTCTATCTAGTTTTAATGGTAGATCTGTTCCCGGAGGTTTTTCGAGCGTAACGAAATATTCGAGTTTTCCAAATAGCATCAAGAAAACAGCACAGCTATAGTTGTTATAGGTTGATTGCTGCTACATGGTTAGAGTGAAATATTTTTTTCGAATTTTCATATCATTGTTGTTAGAGCGAGACCACTGTTGTTAAGAAAGATTATTTCGTACTTGGTTTTTGTCGATATCAACTCTACTATTTTTACACCGACTGTAACATCTAGTTGCTTTCGTACTTGCTTTTTGTCGATATCAACTTTACCCTGTTTACACCGACTGTAACATATAAATGGTTTCATACTTACTTTTTATCGATATCAACTTTACCATGCTTAACACCGACTGTAATACAAGTTAATTAATTAGCCTTAAAATATATAATTAATCTCCATGTCTGCTTCCTTGGTATTAAACTAGTCAAAGCGGTGAGGATTTAAGGAACAAAGTATGTCGATCGTTGGTCACCACGAGGTTCAAACAATAGACCTTTCGAATACGTGACGGACGATTTTCCCTTGAGCCACAGTTTCGAAAGATCAACACATAGTATAGCTCGCCATGCCCGTCGTTTCAATTCACATATTTCCTTAGAACACCCCTCTCTCTGTTTTAGGTACATCAATTAACCACCATTAAACCTTTTGCATTTGCAAACGACCTTTGAAAACATTGAGTCAAACGGAGAAATTACTCATACTGAGCAATTTCCTTATTGGCACTAAATTGTCTCATACCTCATACTTCAAACTCATACTCTTTCATATCGTGCATCATCAAAACATTAACAGATAAACGAGGACATCTCTACTTAATAGATCAAAGGCATAATTTCTCCACATAAAAGGTCAAGTTGAAACCGTTAACCAGTTGGCAATTGCAAAAGAAAGTGGTCATCAATTGTTTGATTGATTGCTTGGTGTTTTACGCCGCTTTCAACACTTCAAGATTAACTTTGCGCCAATATTGTATAATACACTGTGTATAATATCTGGCTATGTATAATGGATATCTTCCTTCCAATCTCCCCATAGATCCCCATAGATCCCATAAAGCTTGTTGATTGTTAAACATGTAAAGTTTGCTTTAATAATTTGAGATGCTCTATCTGCTTATGCTGCGTTAACACTTAGCCACGATGGTGAAATCGTAATGATTTTGGATGTCAAAAATGTTGCCACGACTATGCCGATTTAAGAAAAAATCTTGAGAGAGCGTGATAGAACATGGGGATCGTAGTAGAGCGTAGTAGACAATTACAGACCTTAACCGAGCATAACAGAACTTGATGCGCCATCGTGGGGGATCTTGATGAACTTGGAAACACGATTCCTTCAAGGTTCACTACGATGTCACCACGTTTCTATCACGATCTATCACTCTCTACTACGATTCGTCAAGATACATTGAATATCAAGTAATTACATCACGCTGTGACACGTTCTGCTACGATCATCCCGATAGGCATACACGCTCTGACACGCTCTGATAAGTTCCCGCGCGGTTCCCACGATGAGTATCCACGCTCTGCAAGCTTCATTACGTTTGCAACCATCTATAGTTTTGGGTAGATTAAAAATATGCCAGCATCGTGCTTCAAGCGTGGAGATTTTGCTCAAATCGTGGCCATCAATCGCAGGAGATCTTAACAGAACTTCGTAATCGTGAGAGATCTTAACATAACCTAACGCAACGTGACAGAACGTGATAGCATATTGTGACGATCGTAACAGAACTTGAGAGAACGTGATGAAAATTGTGGCAGATCTTGATCAGAGTCGTGTCGGCATGGTAAAAAAACGTACTAAGAGCGCACGAAAGCGTAGCAAAACGTAGAAAAGACAAACTGATACAATAAATCTTCGAGGTCCACGATTTTCTTTAATCGTGGACATCGTAGACATCGTGGCATAATGTAAACTTAGCATAATAGACCTTGAAAAGCCCTTTATTTCTCATTCATTTAATGTGGCTCCAACAAAGGAATAAAAAAGCTGACACAACGTATTTACTTCCATATTATATTTCCTTATACAATGTATTTACCATTACAGCATTTAAGGCTTTAATTCCTTTACCTACAATAAACTCGTTGTGTAACAGACAAGAACCGGTGTAGTTAAAAACACATCCAAGTTAGTTGAAGTCTTTCACATATTCAATATCTTGCCCCTTAAAAGTCCATGATTCGTTAGCCCTTACCTCAACCCTTTTCCTAAATACCATAACTTTTGACTTATCTACATTTTACTGACAGCGTTTCCTCGGTAAGTTAACAGTAATAATCCATTTATCCTGATTCGCGATTATTTATTGTAAATAATAACGACCTGTTCTATAAGTATACTTTTATCTAAAGAGATGTTTCATACGTGTGCGGGTATGTTTACAAAGTCGTCTGCTGCATATTTACTGTATGAAGTCGAGAATTTACAGTTTACCTGATATGAGCCGTCTCGCGAGAAAACATACCTTGTGGACTCTGCGTAAAGTATGGACCCGGATCAGCCTAAGCATGCCGCGCAGGCTTACCCGGATAGACACTTTTCGTCTCCTAGGGAATTTTCTGTTTCATGAATCATAACTCTTTACCTCTATTCCCCTGAGACGGAATATGTCGACCCGGATCAGTCTTCGCGGACTGCGCATGCTGATCTGGGTCGATACATTACGCAGAGACCATAATGTTGGTTTTCTCGCGGGACGGCTCATATGCTGTTTTAGTACCACTAGTTTGAAAACTCATGTTACGAAAATCGAAAGTATAATGTTTACCACATAGTTGAAATCACTGTAGAACCAGGAGCGGTTACTCTTCGCATGGTGTCTTTTGCAGCAGCGTCCGATGTCGTTTACTGTCGTTTGTTCACCATGTTATTGTTAGAGAAAACAGACAGTATCCTAATTGGTAACAAAACGGATAACAAACCTGTCACTTTCCTGTTTATATTGACACATGACCATCAATAAAATAGGTCTGGCTTTGCAAGAGATGTAACACATTAGCGTAGTATTTTTGTTAGTTTGGATCATTAACCCTTTACCAAATACAACAAATCTGCAGCAGATGACATTGAACATTTCTTGGCCAAAATATGAAAACAGAAAATCTGTAAAAGAAAATGTTATGATTGAATAAAAGTGAAAACATTGTGGCCAAATGAGAAATTGCTTATTATGATCAATTTCTCTTTTTGCCACACTGTTTTCTCAGGTCGTCTGCTGCAGATTCGTCAGAAAGCGCCTGTATTTGGAAAGGGGAAACCTTTTGACCTCTGGAACCGGTAGTTTGAAAGCCTATGGCATCCAGTAAAGAGCCATACAGCGCAAAACTTGATTGTGGACTCTTCCAAATAGAGAGCTGTACAAGTCCATTACAGCAATTGCTGATCTCTAAAGGACAATCATTGTCAAATCAGCAATGATTCAGGAACACCGACAATCGGGACCGGCGACATCTGATCAGGCTCTACACTAATTACTGTTCAACTTAATGTGAGCCGTCCCACGAGAAAACCAACATTGTGGACTCAGCGTAAAGTTTCGATCCGGATCAGCCTAGGCATGCCGCGCAGGATTATCCGGATGGACACTTTTCGCCTCATTTGGATTTTATGTTTCAGGAATCACTACTCTATCTATCCCCCCTTAGACGGAATGTGTCGGCCGGATCAGTCTGCGCGGACAGCGCAGGCTGATCTGGTCGATACATTACGCAGATGTCTATCGAGAAAAACATCATTGTGGACTCTGCGTAAAGTTTCGATTCGGATCAGCCTAAGCATGCCGCAGAGGCTGACCCGGACAGACACTTTACGCCTCCTTTGGATTTTCTGTATCAGGAATCGTTGCTCTATATATCTATCCCCTTGAGAAGGAATGTGAGGGCCCGGATTTGCCTGCTCGGACTGCGCTGGATAATCTGGGTCGATATATTACGAAGAGTTCATAATGTTGGTTATCTCGTGGAACGGCTTTTATTTGTCTTGGTATTCATTAAATTAGATATAAACTTTCCAAAATGCGAACCTTCACAAAACCATAATACAATTCAGTTTGGAAGATTAATTAAATTTAAATGACGATTGTACCAGCCAAGTTACAAGAAACACGAGCTTTTATTCTAATTTTACAATTTAATGAACCTTCAATTAATATTTAATGAACACTTTAAATACCAAAGTTATTTTAATGTAAACTTAGAATTGGAATAAAAAAAAAGGTATATATAAACCACCCCGCAATAAAAACCAACATTATCAGCCTAAGCATGCCGCGCAGGCGAACCCGGACGGACATTTTTTGCCTCCTGTGGTTTTTCTGTTTCAGGAGGCGAAAAGTGTCTTTCCGGGTAAATCTGCGCGGCATGCTTAGGCTGATCCGGGTCGATACATTACGCAGAGTCAACAATGTTGGTTTTCTGGTGGAACGGCTCATATATGTATCTTCTAAAATAACGTATATTTACTTCATTACAACAGAAATATATATCAAATCTAAACAGATAAATATTGATACCAAAAAAAAAGCAATAACAAATTAACATTCAGTTAGTTCATATCATAGTAATATAGCGATATCGGAGAGAGAGAGAAAGAGAAAAAAATGTAAATATGTTTGTTATAATTGTATTTCCAAGGTTACAATACACTAAATCAATTCCTTCTTTGTTTCATGTAAATCGACCAGTTTCAGCCCATAATTGTCACACTTTCTAAGCGTTTCTCATGTAGAACAACATATATCATTGTAAAGAGTAACCTCTAAGCTTTAAAACACCGAA
This sequence comes from Serripes groenlandicus, assembly GCA_031761405.1. NCBI lineage: Eukaryota > Metazoa > Mollusca > Bivalvia > Cardiida > Cardiidae > Serripes > Serripes groenlandicus. Next base: position 178,157,118 of record JASEVX010000001.1, on the reverse strand, counting down.
AGAAAACTGGGGGTCGTGCATTATATAAGAAAGAATTCACCAGGCGAAAATGGTTACCGTCATTTTGGACCAAATCGAGCCCGGACGAAACCGGTGTTTAGCATTCTCTACTTTCACTTTCAAACAAGGTCAAACTACTAAAAGTGATCAAATCAATCATTTCCAGTGCATCATACACACATTTACAATTGATTTAAACTCAATGTCATATATACAATGCATTCTGTTGATGGTATACACTTATATCTACGCAAACAAAGTTTTTTTAGGTACTATTTGGGTAGATTAGCATGTCATCGATATATTTGGCGTAATTTGACCTGAAGGGTCGGTGCATTCTGACCTTAATTTGTAACACAATTAGATTGGTTACCTCCCCTGACATCACGCTGATCGGTACAAGCTAATCAAAACGGGCAGAATTCTTCTCGTTGGATTTTCCAAAACTTCAGACGAGACTGTTCAAACCCTGTGGGTAAATCCGTTAGCGTTTCTCCATTTAAAGCTATCCTGTTCATTGTTATTTGTTCTAAACATGTTAATTATGCTTATGACTACCTTTGTTTTAACTCTTTCAGCGCCGAATTGTTTAAAGTAGACTCTTCCATGTTCAAAATCGGGCGTCTACATTTCTCATGTAATAAAAGTTCGGTCTATTTTAATAACTAAAAGGCAAACAATGCTGATTTCAGGTGAGACAGCTCGTCACGAGCTGACTCGCCTGAATCAGTATTGTTTGCAAAAACCTCAATATTGCCTTTGGCGCTGAAAGAGTTAAAGCTGTCCTGTTCATTGTTATTTGTTCTAAACATGTTAATTATGCTTATGACTACCTTTGTTTTCAACGACGAAAATCCAAATCATTTGGTTTGAAATAACGACACACGTTCAAGTTTAGTGGTTGACGTTACCACCAATCACAACCATGGATAGATTAGCCACTACCGGTTACCATATATGTTTGTTCAACAAGGAACCAGTCTAAAAACACACTAGGGTCTCCGATTCTTTTGCTGTTTTGATTTTTAAATAATTATCATGAATATTCCAGTCTTCCTAAATACACGGTTTGCATATTTTATTAGCTCATCGTTAGTATTAAAATAAAAGGAAATCGCTTGAAGGTCGGGACATTTTACAGATATAACAGCAATTTACAGGACATAAAAAAGGTCATAATTCCAGTCTGTTTTTGAACCCATACTAGATAACTATAATCCCCGTAGCCGCTGAACTGCGGCATTGGGAACTATCACCCCTGAGTTTTGACACGGTTATAATATGTCTATGGACTAGTTTTGGTCAATACTGAACTAAACATTGATACAAGAGTAGCGAGCAGTGTATTTCAAGATGAGACTGCACGAACGAATGACCTGCATCGGGACCCATTGGTCCTGTAGTTTTGGCGAAACTTAGTTATGAAAAGAATTTAAATTTGCTTTTATATTTAGTATTGAGCCGTGTGTTGCGAGTGTGTGTCGTATTGCATCGGCATACAGTGATGACGCATGTGAGCCTGTACGTCCGCACAATAGCATCATGACATGCAATGTCAGCTAACATGAGGAAAAACAATCTATGATGTTCTTTAAAAATGTTTTTATATCTAATATGGAGTCGTTTTTTGAGATGTTGTGTCTTATTGCATCTGCGTACTGTGAATAAGCATGGAACATGTGCTTAGCAGTCTAATCATCGCATTCAATGCCCGTCTACAATTAAACAGGCAATCATTGCTCTTTCTGATGAAGGATTGGGACGTTTCCTGCAGGTTTCGGTCTTAGCGCATCTACGGCCATTGAAAACTCGGATCAGCAGGTGCATATTTACAATATCATCATAGTAATGTCCTTCTACAATTAGAAATACAATCGATGCTTTTTTAAGTTAAGTGTTGAGACGACTTTTGCGATTTTTGGTTATATTGCATCTGCATACAGTCATGACGCAGATACACCATATAATGCAAAGATCCGTCTACAATTAAATATACAATGAAAGATTGAGATGTCTTTGCGGTCTTTGGTCTGGTTGCGTATAGTGAAGACTCGAATGAGCCTGTGTATAATTACAATATTATCATACCAAAGTACTTCTACAATTAAAAAATACTTCCGACGATCTCTCTGTTAAAAACCTTCAATTGTAAATTGTACCCCCCCCCCCCCCCCCCCCCCCCCCCCCCCCTTTGATTCATTCCAATGTTCACGTACGTGATATCATACCAGTGATGCAAAACGATATACATGTATACTTCTTCTAACTGTTTCCCTCACGTAAGCGCCTCTGACACACCTGCAGCAGACGAATTTTGGAAACATTCTTTAAAATGTGAATTTTCTTATTAACCTTGCCCACATACAACCACTATCTGATGCCTTTGCAGCAGAAGACTATTGAAAACATCGTGGCAAAAGAAGAAATTGCTCAAAATGAGCAATTCCTCCCTTTGCAATTAAGTGTTCAACTCTTTTCAAAAAATAATCTCTCATTTATGGAGATGCTTCTTAGTTTTGCCTGGATATTTTCTAATTCGTCTGCTGCAGATTTGTGGGAAAGGGTTAAAAAGAAAATTCATATTTTAAAGAATGATTCCAACAGTCGTCTGGTGCAGGTGTGTCAGGGGCGCTTACGCTCTTTTGCTCTTTTTATCAACTCTATTAGATATTATACTTTCACTATATGTTTTAATTGTTTTTGTATTTATTTTTGAAGTCGTCTTCTGTTGTAGCTTTAATGTATGTCGGAAAAGATCAAAGAGGATCAAATTAGAAAACTCAAGACGGAAGGTATTGACAAGTAGGAGAATCTCTTCCCCATATGTAGATACGCTTTGGCCAATCTTTGGCAGACAACTTTTGAAAACAGTGTAAATATTTCTTATTTTGCAAAAATGATTTTAACACCATCTAATACTCATTCTTAAATTAATGGAGAATTTCTGTATTTCTATCTAGACATATAGTCTGTAGATTTGTTGATATGCGATCCAAAATAATCCAAAATAGGCTTGCACTTCCCTTGCGTGCTAGATAACAAGACTATGAACATGTTTTCGCATTCTCCGTGCACTTACTACATCACACAATTATGATGCAAATTACTGTGGTCACACAGCCGATGACGAGAACGTCGCCATGAGTATTTCAACTGAACCTAATAAACATTAATGTCTAACACAACCTTGAGCGAATACCTTACTCTTTCAAGACAGTCTTATGTCAAACTGATTCATTGATGGAATGCGTCATTCCTTATATGCTACATACTATGAATTTGCATAGAAAAATCCAAGGCAATCTAATTTAAATAAAGTCATCTCGAATCGTTTCTTATCGTTTAAATATTCTTGAGTAGGCGCTCGATTCGCTGTCAAATATAATCGCACGATACAATAATCAAAATGGTTTCTTTACAATCGGAACACTCAGGGATTTCCGCTTTTCTTTCTCTTTTATTTATATTGGTTATCTCCCCTATTCTTAAATAACGATAATGTAAGCGACAATCTGACTGTTTGATACAAAGGACCATCTGAGACGACTATAAAAGGAAGTCATCTGATATATATGGGCGGTTGCTATTGAAGCGAAGTTGATGTCTGGTTTTAAAGAGATTATTGTAATCAGAGTGGTGAGGAAAATCCAAATTTCCTCTAGAGAAATATTTCTCATAGGAATTTATAAGTCGTCCATATGCTATGGAATGACTTCACGTATATTACGTCACAATCTACGTCACGAAATAATTTCGTGAGATGAAGCTTAGTAAATACAGCTACTTTTAACAATTACTTCGATTGTTTATTGCGCGGGTGCCTCAGCACCAGTGCATATATTGGTTATGAAAAAACTGTCACTGGTGCAATGGGCTTGCGCATGCGCCGTGTTAATCGTCTTTATCGTGCATGCGTCGTATTTTACCGTCAGCTCTCGGATATTTCCGTAGCAGTTCGTCAAAAGACTGGTTCTCGTTCAAATTTGTATGCGAGTAGTTTTTTTTTAAATAATTGAAATGTAAATTAAAACCATAGTTTAATGTGTAATGTGTTAAGCCATCGCGGGTCACCCATCCAGGCACTAACCGCGAAGAACGTTGCTTAATTTTACGAAAAGGTCAATCACTCTACCAATGTCGCTATAAAAGCCGGCTTCCAAAACAAGGCTGTAGAAGTGATATTTATACCCTCGACCCGAAGTGACACAACTGAACACAAGCAGTATACCAGAGCGGAGTCTATGTAACATCACTGGGAACAACCGGGGTTTTAATAACATGAAAATGGGAATACATTCATAAATGCGAAGTTATTGTGCTAAATTTTGCTATTTTAAGAATATATTAAGGGGAAAAACGGACGCGCATGCGCTGACAAATAATGTTTACAATAATTTTGGGAGATGGAGGTCAACACGTTGGGAAAAGGTATTTTTGTTTTCGTTTTACGTATTTAACTAGAAAACTATTGTTATCATATATTTATATCATATATTTAAAAGCGGGTTTCGTGTTTTTCGAATCAAATAGTATTTTTTTAGCCATAAAATGATGATTCCCGCGCTAACATCGAACTGCTGCATCTTGGAGCAACTCTTGTATAATATAAAATTTATTTAACATTGAGCGCTTAATACAATAATTCTAATCCCTCGTGAATTTACCCGCGTATATTAAACTCGTGCTGACGCAACCGATTGTTTAAAGAGCGAAGATATGACTCGTGATACAATTACCGTATCAAAAACTTAATTGGAAATAAACTCTATATAATGTTGAATTATTTATCAATATGGGAACCAATTTATTTTTCTCGAAAAGAGATGTCAGAATTTACAGCATCTAATTTGTCCCTCCAAAATTCTATTTGTAATTGTGAAATATGAGCTATGGGCACTTCTTCGTGTGAACCATTGACCTGGTATGACATTGAATTCGTTGCCTTTGGTATATTGTAGCATTCATATTATTTTAATTTTCAAATTGGCGTCATTCCTACGAACTGTTTTCAAACAAAGTGGAACACATTGTGAGAAATTATCTTATTTTGTTTTAGCAACTTCGCCTTGTCATCAAAAGTCGTCTGTATTAGGGAAATATATGACGCGGTGCCATTAATCATCTGGTAGTTTCAACAAGGCACCGAAGATTGGCATGTTCAATTATGTCTTAACACTTTCCGGCATACAACAAATCTGCAGCGGACCACTTTGCAAACATTCTAACAAAAATGTGAATGATTTCCGTAAATGAGAATATAATTATTAAATAGAGTTGTAAATATGTGGCAAAAGGAGAGATTGCTCGTTTTAAGCAAGTTTTCTCCCTTATGTCAAAACGTTTTCAAAAGTCATCTGATGCAGAGGTTTCAGAAAGCATTTGTATTTGGGAAAGGGTTAAAACATAAACGTTGTAATTAGGAACACATTCGTTTCCTTGTTGTATTGTCTAATCAAGTGGTGTCGGATGCAAATGGCCTGTAATTTACTCTCAGTAATCATGCTCTTACTTTTCCCAACATGAAGACGAATTTCGACGCATCTCCAGCAGAATATTCCTGGAAACGTTGTGACAAAAAATACTTATTTCATTACTTTTTATTAATATAGTAGCTTTCCAAAATATTTTCCAGTTCTATTAACAGCCCCTTCCCGCATCACATACAGCATCTCTGCAGCAGAGACAACATAAAGCCGAATTTCGACGAATCGGCAGCGGAGTACTTCACTTCTTGGAGTCATTATGGCAAATAATAAATTAGTTCATTACTTATTAATATAGTATCTGGCAGAAATGTTATCAAATACATACAGCAGTTCTGTAGCAGACGGCATTTAAAACATCTACAGAATTACAAAATAATTAGCCCATCATTATGCCCTTACTTAGTTAAGTGAAGATGGCAGCATTGTCAGTTTAACAAACTGAATGAAAACCTTCAGCATTAAACTAGAATTTAATGAACTTAAACAGTTAGGACAATTTAGTTTTATAGACCTGATAACAAAAACGTATTTACAGGCTATGCCTCGGTTGCTAGTGAAATAGCGTCCGCCTCGGGTGCGAGAGGTCGCGGGTTTGATCTCCTGCCATGTCATACCTAAGACTTTAAAAATAGTAGTAATGGCTGCCCTCCTTAGCACACAGGGTTGCAGGGTCAGCATAGATACTGACTGGCTCGTGTGGGGATAAATTGACTAATGGTACTGATAACTAACCCAAATAAATCGTGGTATGATTGAAAAATTGTTAAGATCCGCGTAAAACACACTTAAAGCTACAAACAACAACATGCTCAGCTGAGCATTCTATTAACCGCCATTCTTTGTAAGCACTTTTACCTTTTTGATACGAATTGTCACGGTGTATTGATTGATTGATTTATTTATTGGGGTTTAAAGCCGTTTTTAAAAAAATTCTCAGTCATATCACGGCGGCCAGTTCACCTACTCATGTGTTTCCTGGTTTTCTCACACCAGTACTCCACACAACAATCTTCCCAAGCAACTGGCTCCTTTTTCACATGGACTTAGCCCTTTGGTGGTAGACGAATGAGGCATGTCGCAATGACTTGTGTCAATCGTCGGAAAGAAAGTTGGCCGAGTCGGGATTCGAACTCACAACTCCTGGATTGACAGCCCGCGTCGTTACCGACTGACCTACCGGGACTCGGCACGGTGTATTGATGACATCAAAGTCCGAACAAATGTCATCTTGCTCATTGCAAGTTGAGAAGAGAAGTGCAATATATCTGTGTTTCATACTGAAGATAATGTTTGTGATAACTTTTTTTTTACCAAGGTTAATCACCTCGCCATAAAGTCTTTATAATCGTAAAATCCTTTTTCTTGGTAAACAATGGAAATTTAGGTGCCATTGCTCTCGTTCTGAGCAATGGCACCTAAATTTTGCATTGTTTACAAAGGGGTCAAAATTGCGCCTAAACCAAAATAGGTTTTTAATTACAACCGTTTTACGCCAAGCCCTCGATATGTACCTACATTAGTTATAACTACTCACTAAGCATCTGAGCTCATGATGTTCTTTCGTGTTAACTTTCGTGTTAACGTGTGTTAACTTTCATGTTAACATTTGTTAACTTTTGTGTTAACTTTCGTGTTAACATGTATTCATTTTCGTGGTAACTCCCTTGTTGACTTCTGTTAACTTTTGTGTTAATTTTCGTGCTAACTTGTGTGTTAACTTTCGTGTTAACATGTGTTCATTTTCGTGGTAACTCCCTTGTTAAATTGTGTTAACTTTCGTGTAAACATGTGTTCAATTTCGTGGTAACTCCCTTGTTAACTTCTGTTAACTTTTGTGTTAATTTGCGTGCTAACTTGTGTTAACTTTCGTGTTAACTTTCGTGTTAACTTTCGTGTTAACTTTCGTGTTAACTTTCGTGTTAACTTTCGTGTTAACATGTGTTCATTTTCGATTGAACTCCCTTGTTAAATTGTGTTAACTTTCGTGTTAATTTTCGTGTTAATGATTTTGCTTCAATTTGAGCAGCGTCCAACGAATTGAAATTTATTCATTCTTCGAAAGATGATCATTTATAAAAATAGCCTTACAGCTTATGGGGCTACAGTTCTATGTTTTTGCAGATATGACTAAATTATACGGCGGTCACTGAATGCATTGATGTGACAGTGCGGATACACATACCCGTCTGAGTCTTCACTGTACGCAGATGCATTCTGAAGACCCCGATTCGCTAGACGCAACTGTTTCGCAAGTGCGATTTTTCATTAAGCCATGTCATAGTTATATTGCAATAGAAATAAATATATCCGAAATATCGTGTACAATTCTTAAAAATCACATAACGATAAATCCAAACACACCGTTAACCTTTTATAATGAGATAACATCATAGAACATACAATTACCTCCTAATACAGAACTCGCGTGTCTTCGCTTAAGCAAATGTAATCGACGTGTAAATGTCTTTACAACTCTTACCTTATCTCTGACAACGTGCATTACGTTATGTAATTGTATTCCAATTCTACCATACACAGTATTTATGTAAGTGACAAAACCAGGACTCTTGGTTTCACTCTCCAAAAGCATATTGACCCTTTCCCACGTACGGACGCTTCCTGACGCCTCGGTAGCAGACGGTTTAATTAATGTAAATAGTTGGAAAAAATTCTGCAAAAGGCGAAATTGCTCATCAGGCGAAATTAAACTTTCTTGTATAGAGTTATACCGTTTCTTACCTAAAGGTTTTAAAAGTCCTCTGCTTCAAATTGTTTGTATGTGGGAAAGAATTAACCATTTTATAACGAACAGTAATGCCGCCTCTGTAGAATTGAAACATTCAGACTGTGTCGTTCCCGGAATTAAAACAATCATTGATAGAAAATATCAAAAGGTCAACTGTTTTCTTCTGGAATTATTTCTCTATCTTTCCCCCAAGTGGTACGGGTATCATTTGATTTGACGCATTATAGAAAAGTTTTTGTCTATTGATTTTCTCATAAAACTGGCACATCTGATTGGGTTTGTTTCGGTGTTTTGCGCCGTTTACAACAATGTTCAGTTATATTACAGCGTCGTTTACTGGGTAACTGGCTTCCTCTCCACAAGTAGACTGTCTATGTCACTGGTGAAATACGAAAGACGCTTGTCACAATATATTTTTTTCTATCAGCAGAGGACTATAGGAAAGAGGAAATAAACAGGTCTTTTCCCAACAATATTTCTCTTATTACTCAACCAAATCCTATGTTGTGGGTACTCAAAAGAATCGTCTCAGTGAGACGATTCTTTAGAGTACTCACAACATAAGGTTTGAATGTCAAATAAGGATTTAAGAACATAAAAAAATGCACCTTATGTAGAGCTCTGCAGCATCATCGAAAAACATTTAGTGACAGAGCCGTGGTTTGAACTAACGACCCCTGGATTAATAGCGAATGTTGTTAAAAACTGAGCATCCGCAAATCGACATAAGTTGGTTCAATGTGTTCTTAATTTTTGCATTGGCATCTAGACATAAAAAGGTAATATTAGGTTGGAACTATGTCCACTTTCTTTCTTTCTTTCTTGATATAATTGTTTTCATGTTGAAATTAATATATATATGTAAGTATGTGTAGGGGTATGTCTATATATATATACAATTGCGTATGGATATATTCAAGTTTATATGCATATGTGTGTTTATACATATGCATATAAACTTGAATTTAAACTGATTTAATTACTATTTCTCAACTATTTAATTGTCTTAACCATTTCTGTATGTATATTTGTGAATATCAACCATGAGCTGTTTATGCTTAAGTTGAAAATAAAATATCTGTTCCGTTCTGTTTTCCAACATTTAAAGCCAAGCCCCGAATGCTCAGTCTGTAGCCGCGTGGGCCGTCAATCAAGGGCTTGTCAGTTCGAACCGCGTCATTCGTCGGTCGTTCACCAATGGCCGGGCTAACAGTTAAGGTGAAAAGCAGCCAGTCAAAATGTTTTGTTTAAATAGGATAGACCGTTACTCGATAAAGCCAAAATTGTATGATTTGTTTGTTAGGCATGATTTACTCTTTACCACATGCAGTCGCAATTTGAAGCATATGACTTTGATAAACATTGCTGCCAAAGAAGAAATTGATCAATGTCTCCTCTTGCCATTACGTGTTCGCCATTATGACTCAAAGGAATGACAATAACGTCCAACCCAATGTCAACCCTAAGTAACTTTAAGATGGTATTTGTGGGTTTCCTTATATAACACAACGTCGTAATGGTAGACGAAGCTTAATTCGGGGTTAAAACAAAGCTTTATTTCTCATTAGTTTATAGTTTCTAGTTAGCTTATGTTTTGTGTAAATGTTGTACAATCGAAACAAAAAAAAGATTCTCTTATAATTCTTTCTTTCTTTAAGTTTAAAACACGTATATGCTTTGAAAACTAATGAAGTATTATAAACGTGAAAGGTACGATTTAGGGGTTACACAATCCGAACAGAACAGCACATCGAGGGCTTGGCGTGAAACGGTTGTAACTAAAATTGGTATTTTTTTACCAAGGTTAATCACCTCGCCATAAAGTCTTTATAAGCGTTAAATCATTTTTCTTTGTAAACAATGGAAATTTAGGTGCCATTGCTCGTTCTGAGCAATGGCACCTAAATTTGCATTGTTTACAAAAGGGTCGAAATTGCCCCTAAACCAGGGTTTTCAAAATAGGTTTTAAGTTACAACTGTTTCACGCCAAGCCCTCGACATAACAACTGTGAAAAACTCAAACCACACATTAAGGGAACATAATAAACTGAAAACAGGGAAACGTCTATACTATATAGTAAATATTCTACCTATATTTACCAGCACAAATCGACAATCGGAACTGTTAAGCTAACCTCCTGACATCCAGTGGGACCCGATGGGGGTATTTATAGAGGATTAGGAACTGGTAATGATGTCAAACAAACAAGACAATTGGAGTAAATACTAATTAGGACCGCAAAGAAATGTGTCAAAGTAGTATCGGTCATTCACACACACACACACACACACACACACACACAGATAAGGCATCTCTTGTGAATACTTTTGCAGTAGGTTAATACTGTAGACTTGCTCTAAACCAGTCTGAATTATTTTATTTAAAAAGCGTTCATAAGACAATTGCGTCACTAATTTTCCAGAAATTATGTTTTACAAGTTGCTTTCAAACTAAGACGATTTTTGAAACTTCACGTGATCCCTTTCCCACACACAATACATCTGCAGCAAGCGACTTTCAAAACAATTTGTCAAACATATGGAAACTTTCTATAAACGAAAGGACAATTATTGAATAAAGTTAAAAAACACTGAGGCAAAAGGAGAAATTGCTTTCATAAGTCGTCTGCTGCAGATTCGTCGTAATGTGTCTACAAGTGGGAAAGGGTTATGTAAACATTAACTACATAAATACATTGGTCTTTTTATTCAATTTTTATTTATAAAAGTGCGTTTAAATGAATCATTTGATGACAGTAACCATCCACTAACTATACCTCAATAAAGTAGATCTCTTAGTATTCAACCAATCTCTTTTTTGTTGGTACTCAAACGAATCGTCTAACATAGTGTTTGGGTGTCAAATAAGGATTCATGAACGTCAAAATGCTTCATATCTAGAGCTCTGAATATGGACTGTAATACTGTCTTAAAGTTGTATTCACAAATTAAAACAAAGAGGAGTGCTGAACCATTTCTGTGAAAACAGTAACCTTTCATTGCGCACACGGAATGTGGGTCATTGTATTGGAACCCTACACAAACCGCAATTACTATGTTACGATTTCGAACGATTCTAATAATTAGTTTCGGATGATGATTACATGTTATTTGAGATTAAAGTGTCTCGAACTCTGATGACAAGTTATTGAAAGAATGATTCTAGGAAATACTATTTCGAACGCCGGGTTGTTGCTTCAAGTAGATGCGTCTAGTTTTTGTCACTTAAACATCAAACCTAAATAGACTAACTTCAAGCCATATCCTGCATATTCATGATAGCTTAGGTACGTCAAAACACGCCCGAGTGAATTTCAAAGATGTTCTACTCTTTATTCAAATATAAACCACGTACACCAATGAAATACCCAGAGATGCTTACATCCCCTGCAACCCAAATAGGATATCCTTTGATCGTCGTCGTATTATTTAGATATTCGTTAAGGTTTTTAATGAAACATTTTTGGACCACCCATGCGCTGTACATGCATGTCGAGGGCTTGGCGTGAAACGGTTGTAACTAAAATTGGTATTTGTTTACCAAGGTCAATCACCACGCCATACAGTCTTTATAAGTATTAAATCATTTCTTTGGTAAACAATGAAAATTTAGGTGTCGTTCTGAGCAATGGCACCTAAATCTGTATCGTTTACAAAGGGGTCAAAACTGCCCCTAAACCAGGGTTTTCAAAATAGGTTTTTAGTTACAACCGTTTTACGCCAAGCCCTTGATGTAATGTCAAGTAATGCAATGTATTTGTAGAGACCATATGCTCCTATTTCGCTTAATCTTTCTTGCTTCCATGGGCCTATTTGATTAACGAAAAATACCTCCTTGGTTCTGTTAAGTGCTTAGTGTATAGCACTGATACACGCGATGGCAATTTGCCTGGAAAGAACCTTCCTTGACTTCTAGTTCAGTGGGAGACACATAAGAGCACCTCGGAAATTTCCAGAAGCCGGACCTTTGAATGTTAAACAGTCCAACATGTTAAGAATTCTGAGCCAAGTCATGATACATTATAAAACTGTTTTATAGTCGCTGTGTATACAGCATGCTGGAGTTTACAATAACCACTATTACTGTTGCTATTTTGTTCTGCTTTTCTACTTGAGCGATCACATTAATCTTTCTCACAGATATACAGTCATACTTGTCTTAAGCAGCCATCAAGTGGAGAGCTACATTTGGCTGTTCATCACAGGTGGCTGTTTAATACAAGCCCCCCAACCCCCGCCAAAAAAAAAATGTTGTTTTGGTTCATTTTCAAGTCGATGTTGCCTGCTTAATAGAGGTTACCACTTAGACACGTTTCACTGTAGACGCTTTCTGACGGGCTATTTCTCCTTTTGCCAAAATGTTTTTTATTATTTATGAAAAATAAGCTATTTTTTTTTTTTTTTTTTACGCTATTGCCAATATTTTTTTTAAATTCGTCTGATTCAGACTTGTTGTATGTAAATTAGTGTATTAATAAGACGTGTGGAAAAATGCTTTGCCTGAGCCTGCATGCTAATTATCTAAATGAAAAATTAATTACTAGAGGCTTCTTGTAATAAATCTGAAGTAAACGACTCGGGAAAACAACAGGGAAAAATGTTTGTTGTCCCTACTTTGTGAACTATTTACCTGTATATTTGCAATTAGTGAAATATTTACTAGAAGTAAGTGTTGCTGTCAGAATAAATAAACTTGCAATACGGGTAAATAATTAAGAAATCTTCGTAGTTTAATAGAGATACTTCCGCTAACTGGTTTAATTCCCCACAAAATGCACACAATTAGGCTACAAACATAGAACAGATGATAAAGGAAACACTCCTTTTAGCGGCGATATGTGAAAACAAACTCTACGGCATTTGCTTCCAGTGGAGTATTAGACCAGCAAGCGACTCCGCACAGTCTGTTCGCAAAATAATCACGGAAGGTTTCAATAACTTTATGTAAAGAAGTGAGCCGTTCCCCGAGAAAACCAACATCATGGCCTCTGCGTAATGTATCGACCCAGATTAATCCGGTCCAACACATTCCGTCTCAGCGGGATAGAGGTAAAGAGTAATGATTCCTGAAACCGAAATTCCACAGGAGGTGAAAAGTGTTTGTCCGGGTTAACCTGCGCGGCATGCTTAGGCTGATCGGGGTCGATACTTTACGCAGAGTCCACAATGTTGGTGCGGCGATAGACATCTGCGTAATGTATCGACCAGATCAGCCTGCGCTGCCCGCGCAGACTGATCCGGCCGACACATTCCGTCTAATGGGGGATAGATAGAGTAGTGATTCCCGAAACAGAAAATCCACAGGAGGCGAAAAGTGTCCGTCCGGGTTAGCCTGCGCGGCATGCTTAGGCTGATCCGGGTCGATACTTTACGCAGAGTCCACACTTTTGATTTCTCTTGGAACGGCTCAAGTGTACATTTTGGTTCTTCAGCCTAAATGCACAGGCAGGGCTTTTTCTACACGTTCAACAGTTTAGTTTTCCTAGAATGCTGCTCAAATTTAAGCTTCTGGATAAGCAAAGCGTACACAGACATGACATAAGTAAGATGCCATGATAATGATGTCTACCCGAACTCCAAATGGAATATTTAACATATAAGCGATTTTCCAGACATAATAGCGATTTAGGGAATATTTGACTTGGTCTGACCCACGCGTCCTTCAATCTAAAAAAATATAGAAATAAGATCCGAGTTCAGATAAAAATGCTTTTGTAAAATAGTATTGCGTTAACGTGTCTCAAGATTAAATGATGCCAACCCGAGATGTCTATAAGACGCTGGAATCGAATCATGTCTACAATTACATACAATGATTTAAAAGCGCAGTCAAACTAATTGATAATGTGGTACATACATATTGTAATTATATTGAAAGCTATACAAGTAATTAATAGTGGGGGACATCGTAGTTATATGCATTTAATGCAGTAACAATTAAATCAGATGGAGTAAAAAGTAATTGGTATTGCAAATGACGACATTTATTCTTTACGAATCAATTTCGCTGCTCTGTAGTATTAGTGCACACTCTATATGTAACACCAGACGAGGTTTTAAAGCACTACACTGATCACAGAGTACGCATACAAGCGTGTTAGAAGCTTCTGTTACTTATGTAGATTCTGATAAGACAGTACATGCACAGGGTTATCCGAACCTACACTGTTCAGAAATGTCAAATTGTACCTTTTCCAATGGACGAGCTGATTCCACGTAGAAAACAACATTATGGAATCTGCGTAATGTATCGACCCGGATCAGACTGCGCAGTGCGCGCAGGCTAATTCGGGCCGACACATTCCGTCTCAGGGGGATAGAGGTATAGAGTAATGATTCCTGAAACAGAAAATCCACAGGAGGCGAACATGTTTTGCCCGGATTAGCCTGCGCGGCATGCTTAGGCTGGTCCTTATCGATACTTTACGCAGAGTCCACAATGTTGGTTTTCTCTGCATATGTTTTGTTCATATATATATATATATATATATCAGCAGCAGCAGACGACGATTGAACGAGACAGACTATTTAAAATGGACATTGTAAAATCATGTTGTTTATAATATTTATGACTACATTGAAAACAGTTGTTGTTCTCGGTATTGCTTAAAGTTCATTTTTATATTATAAACTTTAAGTTTTTAAAAGTCCAGTTAGTAATTTGTCAAAGATAATAGGCGCATTGACAGTCATACATATATATAATATATATTATAGTATTGTATACCTTGATATTGCTCCTTTTATTTTCCATATGAAAAATAGCATCTGTTGAGTATACACGCATTGATATGTCACGCATTTATATTGCATTAAGATTCTTTTCAGGTGATTCTAGGAACGGAATGATTTCCATACAGTAAAATGCTCCTATAATTAAAGAACAGTTTTCAATGCTTACATTGTTTGTAGATTTACATGTTAAGTATACGACACGCGATGAAAACGTGATAGGCATACAGAAATTCCAATTTGGTATATTTATAGCGATTGCTGCATAAGGACATACGTAGTTTCAGACGTAAAAATGTGACATTTAGATCTAAGACATCGCTATCTGGAGATTCGCTATCCATATCTTTGACATACGCTTTAGTTGATTCTTTTTAGTCGTTGCCGATCTACATGAACCCATAAGTTTATCTCAACTACACATGACCAACACAATCAAGAAGGATTTGATTACTGCTAGGATGAATAAACAGAAAATATTCTTCTTTTATTTTTGTCAATTTTCAATGTGAAAAGGTATTCAACGAAAGAAAGATGTGTGTCGCTCTACTGAACATACTGTGAGGTAAAATTTGGGCATCGAAATCGTAATGAAGACAATAATATCCACACGAAAATACCATAATAAGAAGATACACATTTCCAAATGTAATCCTCTGTGTTAGAAAACCCGTTACTCATAATTAGTGTGGTATCACTTTAACCACTTTTTAATTTCCAGTCGAACCACTATTGCGTCGCCGTTTATTTATATTGTTCACGAGTTTATCAACCATCGGAAGGACACTAACTGCGCGATCAATAGTTAATGTGAATGTTTATCTTCTAAATGCCAGCAGTGTTTATAACAAGAGCTGTCCATTAGACAGCATGCTCGACTATTTTTCATTTTATTCTATAGTAAACAGTGGTTAATGAGAAATGTGCATGATAGTATCTTGTATGCCAAACTTTAACCAAATTGTCAAAGTCAAACATGGGCTATAATTTGTACTGAATTCATACAATATGTATCTAACTTGACTGTCTTACACAATGAAGACATGAATGAAGTTTCAAGTCAATATCATAAGTGGTAACTGTGATATGTCCATGATAGTATCGTGCATGCACAACTTTAACCAACATTTCTAAGTCCAAAAAGGAACATAATTGTGTCGAGACTTGTCCTGCGAGGTCTTTTGATAGTGTCCAATAAGTGTGTGAAGTTTCAAAGCAAAAGCATCTGTGGTTTGTGAGAAAAGGCGCATAATTGTGTCGAAATCTGTTATAGAGTATTGGGACTTGTCCTTAAAGGTCAATTGATGATGTCCAAGTGTGTGAAGCAATAGCATCTGCGGTTTGTGAGAAATAGCCTTGCATGCAAAAAATTAACCAACATTTCTAAGTCCAAAAAGGGGTAAATTGTGTCAAAACCTGATGTAGAGTTTTAGGACTTGCCCTGCAAGGTCATTTGATGATGTCCAATAGGTGTGTGAACTTTCAAAGCCAAATCATCTGTGGTTTGTGAGTAAAAGCCTTGCATGCAAAAACTTTAACCAAAGTTTCAACGCCGACGCACAAGTGACTGTAACAGCTCTCCATATTCTTCAAATAGTCCAGCTAACAACGACAAAATAACTTCTCCATCTACCATGTAGTCCATTTATTGACACTGTAATAGGAGTGAGTGGGTCGGGGTCATCCACACTCAAACCTTACCGGTTTGAAACATATTACATGAGTATATACATGTACGGTCAGTTCTCCTTAAACTACGAGAACAAAAACCTTAAATCTGTCGTGTTCCTATAATTCGAAATGTGAAAAGTCCAACGTTCACATTTTGCTATAAAAAAAACAGTGGTAATAAGAGAAATCTCTGATAAGGAGCAATTTCCTCCCTTGTTGTGCCTTCAAAACATTTACACTAAAACAAAAAAATGGAGACTGTCTATTTTCCGTTAAGATGGACGTCTGATACCGTTTCTTCAGAAATCTCATTTAAAATTTAAATATGTGTCACTCAAAGTAATTTCCTCTGACTTTTGGACTTTGGAAGTTGTAATAGCGACAATTGACCGTGTCTGTAGTTATTTTTGTTTTAAACATGATGTACGCACTATATTTCAGAACTAAACAAACGACAATTTTAAGATAAACAATATCAAAGTATACAATAAAAAAAGATTTTGCTTGAATATTGGGAAACTTCTGAGATGTGATTCGTTCCTTCGTAGACAGTCGTCTGCTGAAGGAACTGGTCCAACACAATATGTTCCCATACAGATGCATTAACTGTCAAAAGTATATCATTATTTAGCTTCCTCATAGGGAGAAAGAATTTATTGTCTGCATTTGGTGCATCAGACATGTATGCGCTGTCAATATGACATCAGTTAGATCATTTCTGTAATTGATTGAGTTCTGCTTACAAACCTAAAGCAGACGTCCATTGTACGAGGCAGACGATTTATACCGACATTGGTAAAAGACATGCACTCAAAAGATTGATTTCATGACAAAGTGAATAAACTAGCACAATGGACCGATGTTGTCTGAAGTTCTGCAGACAGCTGTAAAGAAGGACAATTAACCCCTTTGGACCGTTCTTCAGTCTTGCTGCAGATTTAAAGTGTTAACATAAAAACCACTGCAATAGCTCCCAAACATCTGCTTTAACCCTCCCACTTGCAGAAGTATTTTGATGCATCTGCAGCGGATGACATTTCAAAACACTGCACCATTAGGAGAAATTATTTATAATGAGCAATTTCTACTTTTGCCACAATATTTTCCAAAAAATAATATTTTTAATAGATATAAGTCGATAACGGGTATAACTGAATAATGATGAAAGCAAGAGCTATGTGACTTGGTATAGACATGTACATCGTTCCTCAAAACATGTGTACCAAGTCTCATTTGTTATGAGGTAAGGTGAAAGTTTTGTGACGCAGGGACGAAGCCAAGGGTATCACAATAGCACGACCAGCTAAAACACAAAAAGCAAGTAAGATACATTTGAATATGTTTACAGTTGATTCGTTTGGAACAAACTGGCCAAACAGTCTCAAGACTGGCCTCCGGAGTCTTTTTTCCACGATATTTCAGTCAAATAGCTGACTTAGCGTGTTTTTCCTGGTTTTCTCGTACGACTGTCAGAAAGAACAATTTGGCAGTATAAATCAAACTTTGTTATCAATGTATCTTATTTACCTGACTTTAATTTGGTTTGTAAAATAAGTCTTGACTTTTCGGTGGTGTGTTTTAAGATAATTAACTGTAACTCGTCCTTTATTAACCCTTTCACACACACACACACACATACACACACACACACACACACATATACATGCTTTCTGACGCCTCTGCAGCAGACATAGTAACGAGCCATTTCTCCTTTTAATTCTATTCAATAATCATACTTTCATTTATAAAAGATATTCTGTACTTTACCTTGATGTTTCTAATGTCGTCTGTTGAAGATTTGTTTGTTGTATTTTGGAAAAGGGGTTAAAACGTTTTTATAAGCTGATAGCGGAGGCGGGTGTTATTACATTACGGGGAGAGAATTAGACACCACAAATCGGATTAACCCGTCGTGTTACACAGTGACAGCGGGAAATTATACGTCGTCAATGGCGGGAAACTTTGACATCGATACGTTCCCCTGATTCACAAATATTTCTTTCTGCATTTGGGATAGACGGCTTTTTTAGAACACTATGGGGGAAAAACGAGGGGAAATTCGTTAAATACTGCTCATGTTAGGTAATTAGAAATGTTTAGAATTTTGACCAACATACAACAAATCTGCAGCAGACGACTTTGAAAACGTACCCGTAATTGTTTGGAAACCCCCTCTAATCAAAAGTACAATAATTGAATAGAGTTGAAAACATGGTGACAAAAGGAGAAATTTCTCGTTTTGAGCAATTTCGTCTTTTGTCAACATGTTTTCAAAAGGCCGTCTGCTGCAGAGGTGTCAGAAATCGTCTATATGAGGAAAAGGGTTAAATGAATTATGTATGTTTTCAGTCGTCTGCTGTGTAAGTACCCGAATAACTAAAGTATATTTTTAAAAAGGAATTTGAAACATGGTTGAAATCAGGAAGAACTGTGTCGCCGTCTTTAGCAGTTTCTCCTTTTCCCATAAGGTGTATAAGAGTAATTATTGAAAAAACCCGGGGAGGTACTACTTTAGTTTCGCGATTTTTATTTAGCCATTTCCAACATGGAGACGTTTTCTGAAGCCTCAGCAGCAGACAAATTTTGATATGACAGTGACAGAATGAGAAATTGTTCAAAACGAGCAGTTTCACCTTTTGCCACAGTATTTTCAACTTTATTTAATAAGTAAATACTCATTAATATATATATCTTCATATGATTTCACAGTCGTCTGTTGCAGATTTGTCAAAATTATTTTCCGAAAGTGTCGACCTGGCGCGTAGGTCGTAGGTCGACAGTCAAATTTATTTTCAAAGAGTGTTGATCTGGCTCGTAGGTCGTAGGTCGACATTCATATTCACATTAAGATAGTGTTGACCTGGCGCGTAGGTCGACGGTCGACAGTCAGAATCCCATTAAGATAGTGTTGACCTGGCGCGTAGGTCGTAGGTCGACAGTCAATTTTATGCTCAGAAAGTGTTGATCTGGCTCGTAGGTCGTAGGTCGACAGTCAAATTTATTTTCAGAGAGTGTTGACCTGGCTCGTAGGTCGTAGGTCGACAGTCAAATTTATTTTCAGAGAGTGTTGATCTGGCTCGTAGGTCGTAGGTCGACAGTCAAAATTATTTTCCGAAAGTGTCGACCTGGCGCGTAGGTCGTAGGTCGACAGTCAAATTTATTTTCAAAGAGTGTTGATCTGGCTCGTAGGTCGTAGGTCGACATTCATATTCACATTAAGATAGTGTTGACCTGGCGCGTAGGTCGACGGTCGACAGTCAGAATCCCATTAAGATAGTGTTGACCTGGCGCGTAGGTCGTAGGTCGACAGTCAATTTTATGCTCAGAAAGTGTTGATCTGGCTCGTAGGTCGTAGGTCGACAGTCAAATTTATTTTCAGAGAGTGTTGACCTGGCTCGTAGGTCGTAGGTCGACAGTCAAATTTATTTTCAGAGAGTGTTGATCTGGCTCGTAGGTCGTAGGTCGACAGTCAAAATTATTTTCCGAAAGTGTCGACCTGGCGCGTAGGTCGTAGGTCGACAGTCAAATTTATTTTCAAAGAGTGTTGATCTGGCTCGTAGGTCGTAGGTCGACAGTCATATTCACATTAAGATAGTGTTGACCTGGCGCGTAGGTCGACGGTCGACAGTCAGAATCCCATTAAGATAGTGTTGACCTGGCGCGTAGGTCGTAGGTCGACAGTCAATTTTATGCTCAGAAAGTGTTGATCTGGCTCGTAGGTCGTAGGTCGACAGTCAAATTTATTTTCAGAGAGTGTTGACCTGGCTCGTAGGTCGTAGGTCGACAGTCAAATTTATTTTCAGAGAGTGTTGATCTGGCTCGTAGGTCGTAGGTCGACAGTCAAATTTATTTTCAGAGAGTGTTGATCTGGCTCGTAGGTCGTAGGTCGACAGTCAGATTCATATTAAGATAGTGTTGACCTGGCGCGTAGGTCGACAGTCGACAGTCAGAATCCCATTAAGAAAGTGTTGACCTGGCGCGTAGGTCGTAGGTCGAAAGTCAGATTTATGTTCAGAGAGTGTTGACCTGGCGCGTAGGTCGTAGGTCGACAGTCAATTTTATGCTCAGTAAGTGTTGATCTGGCGCGTAGGTCGTAGGTCGACAGTCAAATTTATTTTCAGAGAGTGTTGATCTGGCTCGTAGGTCGTAGGTCGACAGTCAGATTCACATTAAGATAGTGTTGACCTGGCGCGTAGGTCGACAGTCGACAGTCAGAATCCCATTAAGATAGTGTTGACCTGGCGCGTAGGTCGTAGGTCGACAGTCAATTTTATGCTCAGAAAGTGTTGATCTGGCTCGTAGGTCGTAGGTCGACAGTCAAATTTATTTTCAGAGAGTGTTGATCTGGCTCGTAGGTCGTAGGTCGACAGTCAAATTTATTTTCAGAGAGTGTTGATCTGGCTCGTAGGTCGTAGGTCGACAGTCAAATTTTTTTTCAGAGAGTGTTGATCTGGCTCGTAGGTCGTAGGTCGACAGTCAGATTCACATTAAGATAGTGTTTGACCTGGCGCGTAGGTCGACAGTCGACAGTCAGAATCCCATTAAGATAGTGTTGACCTGGCGCGTAGGTCGTAGGTCGACAGTCAGATTTATGTTCAGAGAGTGTTGACCTGGCGCGTAGGTCGTAGGTCGACAGTCAATTTTATGCTCAGAAAGTGTTGATCTGGCGCGTAGGTCGTAGGTCGACAGTCAAATTTATTTTCAGAGAGTGTTGATCTGGCTCGTAGGTCGTAGGTCGACAGTCAGATTCACATTAAGATTGTGTTGACCTGGCGCGTAGGTCGACAGTCGACAGTCAGAATCCCATTAAGATAGTGTTGACATGGCGCGTAGGTCGTAGGTCGACAGTCAATGTTATGCTCAGAAAGTGTTGATCTGGCTCGTAGGTCGTAGGTCGACAGTCAAATTTATTTTCAGAGAGTGTTGATCTAGCTCGTAGGTCGTAGGTCGACAGTCAAATTTATTTTCAGAGAGTGTTGATCTGGCTCGTAGGTCGTAGGTCGACAGTCAGATTCACATTAAGATAGTGTTGACCTGGCGCGTAGGTCGACAGTCGACAGTCAGATTCACATTAAGATAGTGTTGACCTGGCGCGTAGGTCGTAGGTCGACAGTCAAATTTATTTTCAGAGAGTGTTGATCTGGCTCGTAGGTCGTAGGTCCACAGTCAAATTTATTTTCAGAGAGTGTTGATCTGGCTCGTAGGTCGTAGGTCGACAGTCAGATTCACATTAAGATAGTGTTGACCTGGCGCGTAGGTCGACAGTCGACAGTCAGAATCCCATTAAGATAGTGTTGACCTGGCGCGTAGGTCGTAGGTCGACAGTCAATTTTATGCTCAGAAAGTGTTGATCTGGCTCGTAGGTCGTAGGTCGACAGTCAAATTTATTTTCAGAGAGTGTTGACCTGGCTCGTAGGTCGTAGGTCGACAGTCAAATTTATTTTCAGAGAGTGTTGATCTGGCTCGTAGGTCGTAGGTCGACAGTCAAATTTATTTTCAGAGAGTGTTGATCTGGCTCGTAGGTCGTAGGTCGACAGTCAGATTCACATTAAGATAGTGTTGACCTGGCGCGTAGGTCGACAGTCGACAGTCAGAATCCCATTAAGATAGTGTTGACCTGGCGCGTAGGTCGTAGGTCGACAGTCAGATTTATGTTCAGAGAGTGTTGACCTGGCGCGTAGGTCGTAGGTCGACAGTCAATTTTATGCTCAGTAAGTGTTGATCTGGCGTGTAGGTCGTAGGTCGACAGTCAAATTTATTTTCAGAGAGTGTTGATCTGGCTCGTAGGTCGTAGGTCGACAGTCAGATTCACATTAAGATAGTGTTGACCTGGCGCGTAGGTCGTAAGTCGACAGTCAGAATCCTATTAAGATAGTGTTGACCTGGCGCGTAGGTCGACAGTCGACAGTCAGATTTTTTTTCAGAGAGTGTTGATCTGGCTCGTAGGTCGACAGTCGACAGTCAGAATCCTATTAAGATAGTGTTGACCTAGGTCGTAGGTCGACAGTCAAACTTATGTTCAGAGAGTGTTGACCTGGCGCGTAGGTCGTAGGTCGACAGTCAAATTTATTTTCAGAAAGTGTCGACCTGGCGCGTAGGTCGTAGGTCGACAGTCAGATTCACATTAAGATAGTGTTGACTTGGCGCGTAGGTCGTAAGTCGACAGTCAGAATCCTATTAAGATAGTGTTGACCTGGCGCGTAGGTCGACAGTCGACAGTCAGATTTTTTTTCAGAGAGTGTTGATCTGGCTCGTAGGTCGACAGTCGACAGTCAGAATCCTATTAAGATAGTGTTGACCTAGGTCGTAGGTCGTAGGTCGACAGTCAAATTTATGTTCAGAGAGTGTTGACCTGGCGCGTAGGTCGTAGGTCGACAGTCAATTTTATGCTCAGAAAGTGTTGATCTGGCTCGTAGGTCGTAGGTCGACAGTCAAATTTATTTTTAGAGAGTGTTGATCTGGCTCGTAGGTCGTAGGTCGACAGTCAAATTTATTTTCACAGAGTGTTGATCTGGCTCGTAGGTCGTAGGTCGACAGTCAGATTCACATTAAGATAAGCTGTGTGAAGTTAGCTAAACATACGACATTCGACATTCGACATTCAAAAGTTGAAAAAAAACGACATTCGACATTCGACATTCAAAAATAAAACTTCAAAAAATCGGAATTCAAAAGTTGAAAAAAAAAGCGAATGTCGTGCTGGCACGACATTCGACATTCGACATTCAAAAGTTGGAAAAAAATTCGACATTCAATAATAAAACTTCAAAAAATCGACATTCAAAAGTTGGAAAAAAAAACGAATGTCGTGCTGGCACGACATACGACATTCGACATTCAAAAATTAAAAATAAATCTCAACGGAGTGGAACAACGGCCTTAAGGCTGATTTCTACCCGAGTCTGCCGCGTGTATTACGGGGAGCTCTTGGGCCTACAAGCCCTTGTCACGGTAGTCTAAGAAAAAAATCACAATGGAGTGGAACACTTTTATTTTTTTCTTACGAGCGTGGAACAACGGCATTAAGGCGGATTTCTACTCGAGTCTGCTGCGTGTATTACGGGGAGCACTTTGGCCTACAAGCCCTTGTCACGGTAGTCTAAGAAAAAAATCACAATGGAGTGGAACACTTTTATTTTTATTACAGGTCCCCTAGTCTACCCGCGCTTACGGCGAAGTGCAGAGCTTTGTTTTACGCTAGCACTCCGCTGCTTGTAGGGGAAATGTGCGCCGGTGACGCATATGATATACGGCCGGTCCCGCAGTCTAGCCGCGCTTAAGGCGAAGTGCTGAGCCTTGATTTAGGCGAGCAATCGGCTGCTAGTAGGGGAAATGTGAGCCCGGGTCGCATACGCTATAAGGCAGGCCCTGCAGTCTACATTCGACATTGGAAATTCAAAAACGAATGTCGTGCTGGCACGACATTCGACATACGACATTCAAATATTAAAACTTTAAAAAATCGAATGTCGTGCTGGCACGGGAAAGCTACCAGGGCCGTAAGTCGAATTTCTACCCCAATTTACCGCATAATTTAAAGGGAGCACTCGGTCCTAGAGGCCTTAGTCAAGGCAGTCGAAGCCCGAACATTTCACAATGGAGTGGAACACTTTTTTTTCTTTTTTCACGGGACAGCTACCAGGGCCGTAAGTCGAATTTCTACCCGAATTTACCGGGTAATTTAAAGGGAGCACTCGGTACTAGAGGCCTTAATCAAGGCAGTCGAAGCCCGAACATTTCACAATGGAGTGGAACACTTTTTTTTTTTTTTTTCACGGGACAGCTACCAGGGCCGTAAGTCGAATTTCTACCCGAATTTACCGGGTAATTTAAAGGGAGCACTCGGTACTAGAGGCCTTATAGTCATGACATTCAAAAGTTGGAAAAAAACCGAATGTCGTGCTGGCACGACATTCGACATTCGACATTCAAAAAATAAAACTTCGAAAAAATCGACATTCAAAAGTTGAAAAAAGATCTCACGGGAGTGGAACAACGGCCTTAAGGCGGATTTCTACCCGAGTGTGCCGCGTGTATTACGGGTAGCACTTGGGCCTACAAGCCCTTGTCACGAGAGTCGAACAAACAAAAAATCACAATGGAGTGGAATACTTTTATTTTTTTTCTTACGGGCGTGGAACAACGGCCTAAGGCGGATTTCTACCCGAGTCTGCTGCGTGTATTACGGGGAGCACTTAGGCCTACAAGCCCTTGTCACGAGAGTCGAACAAATAAAAAATCACAATAGAGTGTAACACTTTTATTTTATTTCTTACGGGCGTGAAACAACAGCATTAACGCGTATTTCTACCCGAGTCTGCTGCGTGTATTACGGGGAGCTCTCTGCTGCTAGTCGGGGAAATGTAAACCGGGGCCGCATACTCTTTAAGGCAGGTCCCGCAGTCTACCCGCGCTTACGGCGAAGTGCTGAGCTTTGTTTTACGCTAGCACTCCGCTGCTAGTAGTGCTGGCACGACATTCGACATTCGACATTCAAAAGTTGAAAACAAAATCTTACGGGAGTGGAACAACGACCTTAAGGCGGATTTCCCCCCGAGACTTTTATTTTTTGTCTTACGGGCGTGGAACAACGGCCTTATTTGCTACAAGGCAGTCCCGCCGTTAGAACCGGCGCTGCCGGCGAAATACTCTCCTAGTTTCAAGGAAGCACTCCGCATATTGCTGGGAAAATGTGCTGTGGGGCCTGATTTGCCGTATAGCATATGCGGCCCAGGCGCACATTTCCCCTACTAGCAGCGAAGTGCTAGCGTAAAAGAAGGTTCAGCATTTCGCCGTAAGCGCGCGTTGACTGCGGGACCTGCCTTATAGAGTATTCGGCCCCGGCTCACATTTCTCCTACTAGCAGCCGAGTGCTCGCATAAATCATGGCTCAGCACGACATTCGGTTTTTTTTTCCAACTTTTGAATGTCGAATGTCGAATGTCGTATGTTTAGCTAACTTCACACAGCTTGTCACGGGAGTGGAACAAAACAAAAGATTCACAATGGAGTGGAACACTTGTTTTTTTGTTTTTCACACGGGAGTGCAACAACGGCCTTAAGTCGTGAATGACGGACAGCATTCTGTCCAACAAGCCCTTATCACGGGAGGGAGTGGAACCAAAAATAAATTCACAATGGAGTGGAACACTTTTTTTCTTTTCCTCATGGGAGTGCAACGACGGCCTTAAGTCGGAGTTCTACCCGAGTCTGCTGCGTAAATTACCGGTAGCACTCTGTCTTACAGGCCCTTGGCACGTGGAGTGGAACAAGACAATATTTCACAATGGAGTGGAACACTTTATTTATTTTCTTTAGATTAGGGTTAGCCTTCTGTAAGGGGAGCACTCCGCCGCCGGCCCGAAGAAAGGTGCCGGGTCCCGCATTCGCGAACACGCGTACGCAGCGAAGTGCTTGGCCTTGTGTAAGGGGAGCACTCCGCTGCCGGCCCGAAGAAAGAGGCGCCGGGCACCGCATTTGCGAACCCGCGTAGGCAGCGAAGTGCTAGGCCTTGTGTCAGGGGAGCACTCCGCTGGTGCCCAAAGAACTAGGCGCAGGCTCCCGCACTTGCGAACCCGCGTACACAGCGAAGTGCTAGGCCTTGTGACAGTCCCGCCGATAACCTGCGCTGACGGCGAAGTACTTGCCGTCGTTTTCAGGCAGCACTCTGAGTACGGCTAGGGAAATGTGCGCTGGGGCCGAATTCACTATACGGGAGTCCTAGGTCCCTACCCTTAAGAGAGTGGTTGTTATTCCCGCCGGTTACCCGCGCGTACGGCGAAGTGCTCGCCTCTTTCTAGGTAGTACTCTGGGTATGGCTGGGGAAATTAGCGCTGGGGCCGAAGTCGCTATAAGGGAGCTGACAGCCTTAAGTCGGATTTCTACTTTTTTTCTTTCTTTTTTTCGAACGGGAGCTAAACAACGGCCTTATGTCGGATTTCTACCCGAGTCTGTAGCGTACATGACGGGCAGCACTCTGTACTACAGGCACGGAAATGGAACAAGAAACAATTTCACAATGGAGTGGAACACATTTTTTTATTTTTTTCTTTCGCGCGGGAGCTGACGTCCTTAAGTCGGATTTCTACCCGAGTCTGCCGCGTAAATAACGGGCAGCACTCTGTCGTACAGGACCTTGTCACGGGAATGAAACAAGAACCAATTTCACAATGGAGTGGAACACTTTTTTTTTTCGCACGGGAGCTGACGGCCTTTAGTCTGCCGCGTAAATGACGGGCAGCACCCTGTCCTACAGGACCTTGGCACGGGAGTGGAAACAAAAATTGTTCACAATGGAGTGGAACACTTTTCTTTTTTTTCTCATGGGAGTGCAACGACGGCCTTTAGTCGGATTTCTACCCGAGTCTTTATGAACATTAGTTTGACTGTCGACCTACGACCTACAAGCCAGGTCAACACTTTCTAAACATCAGTTTGACTGTCGACCTACGACCTACGCGCCAGGTCAACACTATCTTAATGTGAATCTGACTGTCGACCTACGACCTACGAGCCAGACCAACACTCTCTGAAAATAAATTTGACTGTCGACCTACGACCTACGCGCCAGGTCAACACTATCTTAATAGGATTCTGACTGTCGACTGTCGACCTACGCGCCAGGTCAACACTATCTTAATGTGAATCTGACTGTCGACCTACGACCTACGAGCCAGATCAACACTCTCTGAACATAAATCTGACTGTCGACCTACGACCTACGCGCCAGGTCAACACTATCTTAATGGGATTCTGACTGTCGACTGTCGACCTACGCGCCAGGTCAACACTATCTTAATGTGAATCTGACTGTCGACCTACGACCTACGAGCCAGATCAACACTCTCTGAAAATAAATTTGACTGTCGACCTACGACCTACGAGCCAGATCAACACTCTCTGAAAATAAATTTGACTGTCGACCTACGACCTACGAGCCAGATCAACACTCTCTGAAAATAAATTTGACTGTCGACCTACGACCTACGAGCCAGATCAACACTCCTGAAAATAAATTTGACTGTCGACCTACGACCTACGAGCAAGATCAACACTTTCTGAGCATAAAATTGACTGTCGACCTACGACCTTCGCGCCAGGTCAACACTCTCTGAACATAAATCTGACTGTCGACCTACGACCTACGCGCCAGGTCAACACTATCTTAATGTGAATCTGACTGTCGACTGTCGACCTACGCGCCAGGTCAACACAATCTTAATGGGATTCTGACTGTCGACTGTCGACCTACGCGCCAGGTCAACACTATCTTAATGTGAATCTGACTGTCGACCTACGACCTACGAGCCAGATCAACACTCTCTGAAAATAAATTTGACTGTCGACCTACGACCTACGAGCCAGATCAACACTCTCTGAAAATAAATTTGACTGTCGACCTACGACCTACGAGCCAGATCAACACTTTCTGAGCTTAAAATTGACTGTCGACCTACGACCTACGCGCCAGATCAACACTCTCTGAAAATAAATTTGACTGTCGACCTACGACCTACGAGCCAGATCAACACTCTCTGAAATTAAATTTGACTGTCGACCTACGACCTACGAGCCAGATCAACACTTTCTGAGCATAAAATTGACTGTCGACCTACGACCTACGCGCCAGGTCAACACTATCTTAATGGGATTCTGACTGTCGACTGTCGACCTACGCGCCAGGTCAACACTATCTTAATGTGAATCTGACTGTCGACCTACGACCTACGAGCCAGATCAACACTCTCTGAAAATAAATTTGACTGTCGACCTACGACCTACGAGCCAGATCAACACTTTCTGAGCATAAAATTGACTGTCGACCTTCGACCTACGCGCCAGGTCAACACTATCTTAATGGGATTCTGACTGTCGACTGTCGACCTACGCGCCAGGTCAACACAATCTTAATGTGAATCTGACTGTCGACCTACGACCTACGAGCCAGATCAACACTCTCTGAAAATAAATTTGACTGTCGACCTACGACCTACGAGCCAGATCAACACTCTCTGAAAATAAATTTGACTGTCGACCTACGACCTACGAGCCAGGTCAACACTCTCTGAAAATAAATTTGACTGTCGACCTACGACCTACGAGCCAGATCAACACTTTCTGAGCATAAAATTGACTGTCGACCTACGACCTACGCACCAGGTCAACACTATCTTAATGGGATTCTGACTGTCGACTCTCGACCTACGCGCCAGGTCAACACTATCTTAATGTGAATCTGACTGTCGACCTACGACCTACGAGCCAGATCAACACTCTCTGAAAATAAATTTGACTGTCGACCTACGACCTACGCGCCAGGTCGACACTTTCGGAAAATAATTTTGACTGTCGACCTACGAGCTACGACCTACGTGCTAACTTCACACACCTCTATCAATATGGTATTATTTTCCTTTTGATGATTGGCATTCACGGTGAATAATGTTCGGATAAATTCACGGTGTTAAAACAGTTTCATAAAATGATGTACTGCACCGTTTACGATTAACCTGTCTCAATACGTCATCATTAAGTGAAGGCATGCCATGCAATAATCAAAATGGATTTCAATTCGATAACAAAAAACTTGCCTTTTTTCATATTACCGAATGTATTGCATTTTACTGACTTTTCTGTTATTTGACGTCCAGTCTGAGTAATTTCTCGGTATGAGCTGTTCTACGAGGAAACCAACATTATGGTTTTTGCGTAATGTATCAACCTAGATCAGCCTAATCCGGGCCGACACATTCCGTCTCAGAGGTATAGAGTATTGATTCCTGAAACAAAAAACCCACAGGAGGCGAAAAGTGTCCGTCCAGGTAAGCCTGCGTAGCATGCTTATGCTGATCCGGGTCGATACTTTACGCAGAGTCAACAATGTTGGTTTTCTCGTGGGACGGTTCATATGTATATCTTTCCCGTCTGGCGTAAAGGTGCAATTATAAATTGACCGACGCCCTGCGATAACCAACCGTGCGAGATTTGCGACTAGTGTAGATCGAAACTAGCCAGCGCATTCGTGCAGTCTGTTTATTCATGGACTATTTCAACAAAAGTGTGTAAAGAGTTACCAGTTTGGATCTTTAATGACGTCAAATCATATTCCAATGACGTACCATTATCATATTTGGTTCCATATTTGATGCGTAGGAACTGCGCATGACCACCTGCATGTATGTGCAGGTATATACACAATGTAATTACGCTTACGTTTGTTATTTACGGAGAACCGCTCAGTTAGGTTCACATTCTCAGCAGGACGTCGTCCTATTTAACATGGTGACAACCTATATAAGTTTGGCCTTTTATTTAAATGAGCCGCATCTTGCAATTTGGTGTCTTATTGCATCGCCACTTAGACATCATTTGAAATCAAATTGGAACATAATTAGTTGGGTTTCACTTTTGGATAGTTTATTCCGAAGATGCGTTTAGATTCTTATGACATAAAGACTAACATCTACTTAAGCCTTCACACTTTTTTGGAAACCGCCTCGATGGTAAAGTGGTAAGAGCATCCGCCTCGAGAACGGAAGATCAGGGTTGGATCCATGGTCGGTTTATGCCAACAACAGTGGCGAGGAGTGGCTTTCCTCCTAGGCGCTCAGGATCTCTGGAAAAGCATTTCGTTATGTAATGCTCACCGGCATGTTCTGGTAATTTATCCAGGTAACGCCGTGACATGACTGAAATACTGTTGAAATCAGCGTTAAATACCGTGTACATACACACGAACAATTCAGTGCAAAACAACACTCCTGATTGATAGACGCGTCTCAAATTTCTTAAATTCTATAATACTTGAAATCAATTCAATGATAAACATGATAATTAAACAGAAATTATACATTGTTGATGGTGAAATATGTATAGAATAGGTTAATTCACTACACAGGAAGATGATGTATCAATATAGATGTAATGTAGGGACAGTTTATGTCAATACGCATTAAAGGAAGTGGCAATTACTTTCGTTTAACGATCAGGGAACTTTCTTCCTTTACCTATTTATCTATGTATTGGCAAGTGTTGATTGTAGCCGCTTTGTAAGACGCTAACCATTGATCGACTCCCAGTTGTTTTGTATATGTGCATTAGTTGTAGTGGTTGTAGTGGAAGTAATGATAGAAGTAGTAGTTATAGAAGAAGAAGTTGTAGAAGTAGTAGTAAAAGTAGTAGTTGTAGTAGTAGTAGTAGTAGAAGTAGTAGTAATAGTAGTAGTAGTAGTAGTAGTAGTAGAAGTAGAAGTAGTAGTAGAAGTAGTAGGAGTATAAGTAGTTGTAGAAGTAATAGTAGCAGTAGTAGAAGTAGTAGAAGTAGTAGAAGTAGTAGAAGTAGTAGAAGAAGAAGAAGTAGAAGTAGTAGTTTAAGTATTAGTAGTCATACAACTACCGTTACAGGAATAGTTATAGTATTTGATTTAGGATCGATTTAAATGAGTCTCTTGTAACTGTTAGAATAAACGTGACTGTTATCCAAAGGGAAGTTATCCAAACATGTTTCAACTAACGTAGAAAACAGTCTTACTTCTCTACCTGTATTGTAACGGCGCTTTGTCGAATACAAATGAAAATGAGTTATTCTACTTTCTTCAATAGATCAAGTTAAGACATATTGAAAAAAAAGACGCATTTATTTCAAAAACAACAGCTAACACAGATCAATCAACTGTTATCACAAAGTAATTGAACTAGTTTATATTCACAAAATGATAGGGAAATTGAAAATTAATTTTAACATAAAATTACACAGATAGTAAGTAGTCACAATATATTATATATTTAAATATATAAATACACGTATATAGTGGTTTTGATTGTTAGTTTGTTTACGCGGCTTCCAATATTTGTTCAGTTATATAACGGCGTGTTCTGAGCAAGTAACTAGTACTACTGCTTCATTTATCTGGACACCCTAAAGTCAGTCGTAATGCTAAGTCCAAAACCCTGAGAGCCAAAGAGGGCAGCCATCACTACCAGTTTTAAAGTATGTGGTATGAACCGAACTAGGACCTGCTGCACCGAGGCGGAGTCTCTACCGCTACACTTCCGAGGAGGTTAGTAGATAAAAGTAGTAAAGGTAGAAGTAGAAGTATTATAATTATTAGAAGTAGTAGTAGTAGAATTAGTAGCTGTAGTTGTAGTATTAGTAGCAGTAGTGATGGTAGTAGTAGTAGTAGACGTAGTAGTAGTAGTAGTGGAAGTAGTAGTAGAGTAACAATAGTAGTAGTAGTAGTAGCAGTAGTAGTAGTATCATTAGTAGCAGTAGCAGAAAAAGTAGTAGCAGTAGAAGTAGTAGCAGTAGAAGAAGTAGTAGTATTATTAGTAGAAGAAGAATCAGTATAAGTAGTAGCAGTAGAAGAAGTAGCAGTAGCAGAAGTAGCAGTATAAGTAGTAGCAGTAGAAGTAGTAACAGTATAAGTAGTAGCAGTATAAGTAGTAGCAGTATAAGTAGTAGCAGTATAAGTAGTAGCAGTAGAAGTAGTAGCAGTATAGGTAGTATCAGTAGAAGTAGCAGCAGTATAAGTAGAATCAGTAGCAATAGAAGTATAAGCAGTAGTATTAGTAGCAGTAGAAGTAGTAGCAGCAGTAGCAATATAAGTAGTAGCAGTAGAAGTAGCAGCAGTAACAGTAGTAGCAGTAGCAGTCGAAGCAGTAGTAGTAGCAGTAAAAGCAGTAGCAGTAGCAATAGCAGTAGCAGTAGCAGTAGTACAATCAGTAACAGTAGCAGCAGTAGTAGTAGTAGTAGTAGAAGTAGTTAAAAGAGTAGTTGTTTAAGTATTAGTAGTCATACAAAGACCGTTACAGGAATGGTTATAGTATTTGATATAGGATGGAGTCATCACGAGTCTCCTGTAACTGTTAGAATAAACGTGACTGTTATCCAAAGGGAAGTTATCTAAACATGTTTCAACTAACGTAGAAAACAGTCTTACTTCTCTACCTGTATTGTAACGGCGATTTGTCGAATATAAATGAAAATGAGTTATTCTACTTTCTTCAATAGATCAAGTTAAGACACATTGAAAAAAAAGACGCATTTATTTCGAAAACACGTCGAACACAGATCTTTTTTTAATAGACTAAAAGTGAACATCAAATTTCAAACTGCGCCTTCGCATGTGCGATACTTTCAATTTCTATAAAAGAAAGAAAAGCGAGCATTAAAACTATGTTATACGTGAGTTTTATGGCAAGTTTATTATGTAAAGTAATTAGGTAATCTAGATATCATATATTGACTGTAAATGTATGAATTTTTGAGTACGTGATCTTATAACAAATATTTGCGTCTTTCCTGAATACAAACTAGTCTATATTAGACATTAATCAAAACTAGCACCAATACAAGACATCTTAAGTTAACAATACAAGTCTTGTCAGCCGCGCAGTCTGATCTGGATCTCCACGGTTAGTCATTAGTAACCGACGGTTCAAGAATATTTTGTTAAAGGAGTATTCATTTCGATCTTATTCTTATCTCACATACAGAGACGTTTTCTGAAGCTTCTACAGCAGAGGGCTTTTAAAATACACCGTGGTAAAAGGTGACATTGCTCCTGATGATCAATTTCTTCTGTTGCCAGAATGTATTCTTCTCTATTCAATCATTAAACTTTCTTTTATAGAGGTTTACCCTCGAAGTTTTCGAAGTAGTCGGCTACGTAATTGTTGTATGTGGGGAAGGGTTTAGCGAAAATGCAAGGGCAGGTCTTTTTTCCACGTTTTATGATACAGATTGTGTTTTTCTGAAGAACCATTCATATATTGATCGACTGGGGTACACTCAATTAGAGTTGCTGCCACAGTCTGGCCTGTATGTGAACTGTGAGAACCGGCTAAATGGGATTGAACGATTAAAGGTAATGCAACTCTTAAACTCCAGCAGATGGATTGGTATTGGTTACATACATTAAATATTGTTCTCAATGTAAATATAAGGTGTGGGACCAATATTGTCTTTCCTGGCCGCCGCGATATCGAGGGTTTGGCGTGAAACGGTTGTAACTCAAATTGGTATTTTTTTTACCAATGTTAATCACCTCGCCATAAACTCTTTAGAAGTGTTAAATCATTTTTCTTGGAAATTTAGATGCCATTGTTCGTTCTGAGCAATGGCACCTAAATTTGCATTGTTTACAAAGGGGTCGAAATTGCCCCTAAACCAGGGATCTCAAAATAGGTTTTTAGTTACAACCGTTTCACACCAAGCCCTCGGAATATTGTTCATCTCAGTGTAAATATAAGGTGTGGGACCAATATCGTCTTTCCTGTACGCCGCGATATATTGACTGTTTTAAAAACCAGGGGTGTAGCTCTCTTTAGGCACTGTAGGCACGTGCCTACATATTTTTTCTAAAAATGCACAAACATGCAGCTGCAGCGATACACATCTGCGTAATGTATCGACCAGATCAGCCTGCGCTGTCCGCGCAGACTGATCCGGCCGACACATTCCGTCTAAAGGGGGATAGATAGAGTAGTGATTCCTGAAACAGAAAACCCACAGTAAGCGGAAAGTGTATATCCGGGTACGCCTGTGTGGCATGCTTAGGGTCCACAATGTTTATTTTCTCACGAGACGGCCTACACATTGATTATTGCCATACTACGCCCCTGAAAACCGTTGAAAGCAGCGTCAAACAAACATCAAACAAATAAATGTTGATCGGACCCGTGTCTGTGGTGTAGTGGTTAAAATGTCCGACTCAGGAGCGTGATATCTCCGGTCGAGTCATACAGAATACATTAACTCTTTCCCCCACATACAACAATTCTGCAGCAGACGAGTTTGAAAACATAGTGACAAAAACCTGAAAAATCTCGATAAAAGATAGCTTAATTGAATAATTAAGTTGAAAACATTCTGGCCAAAGGTGAAATTGGTCATCATGAGCAATTTCACCTTTGGCCAAATCGTTTTCAAAAGTCGTCTGCTGCTATTGCATCAAAATGCGTCTGCAGGTGGGATAGGGTTAAGAATGGTAGAAATGAAGTACTTCTTTGACCATCAGAGTTACGTGGATTACTTTACAACTGATACATCGGTACCAGAATAAGTAATACACTTCCGGTTGGTCTCGTGTTTATAACGGTGTCCACAATTTCACGCT
Source organism: Serripes groenlandicus (assembly GCA_031761405.1). Taxonomy (NCBI): domain Eukaryota; kingdom Metazoa; phylum Mollusca; class Bivalvia; order Cardiida; family Cardiidae; genus Serripes; species Serripes groenlandicus. The sequence goes on along the minus strand of JASEVX010000001.1, from coordinate 178,122,368 downwards.
ACACCGGTATTAATTTACCCAGGAAACGCTGATGTGAAATAAAAAAAAACCCAATGAGCCATTTAACAGAAGACTAATTAACTCTTTCAGCGCCACAGGCAATATTGAGGTTTTTGCAAACAAAACAGATTCAGGTGAGTCAGCTCGTAACGGGCTGTCTCACCTGAAATCAGCATTGTTTGCCTTTTAGTTACCAAAATAGTCCAAAACTTTCATAAATTGAGAAATGGACACACCTGATTTTGAACATGGAAGAGTCTACTTTAAACAATTTGGCGCTGAAAGAGTTAAGGATGAGGAAAGAACTGGTCTGTTCAAAACAATATATATCGTATGACACAACAAAGGGTTTGAGTATCAAATACTGAAATGTGAAATACTCTTCTTATCTAGAACTCCGCCATTATTGATGACTTGGTCGATTATTATGAAGGAACAAGACCATATTTTACGATATATTTTTTATATCAAACTTTTAACAAGAATTCGATTCCCGACCACGGGTTCAAACCTTTGACTTTAACCATAGTAGACTATAACAATATATTAGTAGTAATTGCTACCCTTCTTTGTGCTAAGTGTTACAGAGTAAAGCATTGCGTATGATTTCCTTGTCGGTATAGTAGTACTAGTAACTTACGCAGGAAACGACTGGATATAACATAAAAGAAAATGTTGTAAAACGGCATAAAACACCAACCAAAACAATCACTCAATCAACCAAACATCCAGTTAACCCTTTCCGAAATATAGTCGCTTGCTGGTGCCTTTGCAGCAGACGACTTTTGACAACACTGTAACAAAAGGAGAAATTGTGCAAAACGAGCATTTTTCTCCTTTTGCCACTATTATTCATAAAGATTTTTTCACATTTTTGCTAATATCTTTCCAAAGTCGTCTGCTGCATATTTGCTGTATGTGGGAAAGGGTTAACAACTTCCAAAGATAGGTTTGTATATGACATGTCTCATAGAAAATTAATCTTACAGCATGGGTTGACCTTTACGTACTAGGCTATTCGATATACCACGGCCGCCGTGATAAATATGTTGCCCCGTTCACAGTCGATTCCACATAACAAATTAATCTGCGATTCCGGGACAACATTGACTTATCTCTCCTGTTTATAACTACCAAGGCGTAATAATCGGCTTACCGTCGAACTATCGAGATAACGTTTTACCCTTTCCCGTAGTATTATAACAATTCTGCTGCAGAAGAATTTGAAAACATCTTGGAAAACACTCAATACATAGAATTTTTTTTTTTTCATAAAAGTTAAAAACTTATTATGAGTAACTACTTCTTTTCTTTTTTCTGCAATGTTTTCAAACGTCATCAACGGAATAAGTGTTAAAATGCGTCTACATATTGCAAAAGGTTCAATAATTAATCACGTTGAAATGTTATGTTAGGATTGCGGTATTTCACGCCGCTTTTCAACAATTGGTCCAGTTATATTTCGCTCTTAACCCTTTCCCTCATATAGACGCTTTCTGACGCCTCTGCAGCAGACGGCTTTTTGAAAACATAGTGACAAAAGAAGAAATTGCACAAAACGTGCAATTTCTCCTTTTGCAACAATGTTTTCCACTTTTTGTCATAGGTTATCCATTCAACTATGGAGATTTTCTATGTTTTGACAAAATATGTTCAAAGTCGAGCATATGACCCAATTTCTTGAACTACTACATAATCCAAAACCTGCAGCATTCAGAACATGTAGAATCATTAAACTTGCACCAGATATCAGGGTAAAATAGTGTGTATGGTGGCATACGCCGCTTTCAACAGTGTTTCATTTATATCAAGGCGTTTCAAGGGTAAATTACGAAGACTACTGATTAATTTATTCTGATACCATCGAGTCAGTCGCAATGCTTACCCCACAGACCTGGACGCCAACGAGAGAACGCCATTGCCACCATTTTTTATAGGCGACAAGAAGTGATGTGTCAGATTAAGTTTGCAACCGGTCGACCAATGTTTGAAGTGCCCTTGGTCAAGGCTCATTTCCTAGCCTAAAACTGGTTTGTTTACCCAGGGATCATGAATAAGTGAGTTGTGGCTGTCACATAACTGTAATTACGTCGAAAAAACGGCGTAGAAACCCAATAAGAAAACAAGACGCAGACGCCAATTACAAAAATGGCCATAACTTTGTCAAATATGACCTTGACGTAAAGAATGGTTGCATCACAACTCTGTTGTTATAAACAAAAGTTATAGCTTAAGGTTATATTTTTGTGATAAAACTTAGGTACACAAAGGGGCATAACTCTACAAATATGGTTGACAGTTATGTTACTTGCTGAAGTTGTCTATAATGTCTGTATTGCCATTAGGAAAAAGTATGCAAATTCTGAAGAAATTATGTTTGATGGTGTGAAAGATATTTAAAAAAAAAAGAGCAACGCGGACGCCGACGCCGGGGTGAGTGCAATAGCCTCCTTATTCTTCGAATAGTCGAGCCAAAAAAAATATTGTGTTGTCAAGTAAAAAAATCGGATATATATCATCACATGGCAACGAATAGTCGGAGGCTTACATCTTGATTAATATCATTGATTTTCGCTTTTAGATCTGATTTTGACACATAGACGGACCTACTCGTTCATGTGAGCGTGGAAATAAATGTACACTTACATTGCGAGTACTTCTTCCCCAAAGGATACCACATATTTAAGCCTTTCCTTTATATAGACGTTTTCTGACGCCTCTGCAGCAATTTCACTTTTTGTCAACATGTTTTCAACTCTTTTCAATTATTGTACATTCATTTTAAAGGGAGTTTTCAATTTTGGTCGTGTTGGTTTTTCAAAGTCGTCTGCTGCAGACGTGATGTATGTGGAAAAGTGTATCGGCAGACTATCATTTGACTGCCGTAAGCCATTTGTAGCAAATTGTATGTCAAAAAGAGAAAGGCATAAGACAGGCTTATATATTGGCATGTCATATAACGATACAATATATCGTCGTTGTAGACTAATTCATGTTCAAATCCGCGCGGCTCAATTTGTCATGTAAGAAGAGCTTTAGAATATTTTAATAACTAAAATGCAAACAATGCTGATTTCAGATGAGACTCGTTACGAACTTGACTCACCTGAATTTGTATAGTTTGCAAAAACCCTAATATTGCCATTGGCGCTGAAAGAATAAAGAGGTACAGTGATATCTGAAAGTTCGATGCATTTAACGAACTAACACATGACAGAAAATGAATATCGTCATGCTGATTAGCATAGTTCAATAATTGCAGAACTACTTATCCTTAGTAATATAACATAAGATTCTCGTTCAGCTAAATTGCACACTGACAGCCGGATAACAATGCCCAATCTTCTAATTGGTCAACTGATTAAATGATGCGGAAAAAACACATACAAGAGTGTTTTCATTCAAAGGAAACAAACACAAAGGTAACACAAATTAATAACCTCTGAAACTTTCAGAAAAGTCCCCAATGTAATGGCGGCCCCACATGGTGGCCGCAATTTTGGATATGTATCAAATAGCAGTCATGCAATAAACACGCAGTCTAGTCAATCAAATTTGAAATCGATATTTATGGTTATAGAAGGATGTGTATTTGTTTTCCAAACATTTTACGTTTTTTTTCGTTAAGAGGTAACACTTATAGATTTATTATAAACAGTTCCTGTACATTTTCCGGCGAAAATACATGTAGATGGTCATGTCCAGTTCAAACACGATTGATTAAATTCCGTATTTGATAATTGACGTCAATGAAATAGGATGTGACATCATTGAAATATGAATTTACGTCATTCAAAATGAAGTAGTGGGGCGTGGTTCACACGCCAACCATGAACTTTATTGTATGTGTAAATTGTGTTATTTAAGATATAGAAATGTGTCTATTTTTTCTTTATTCTGTCTTAAAAGTTATACAATGTTTATTATTAAAGGAATTTTATGTTGCAGTAGCGATATTTTGCTTTCTGTTGTCTACTCGGGGCGTTGAAAAATTGACATCTCTATCGACCTTCAATCTCGCAAAATATCAATTGTCTATATTTCTTTATTCTGTCTTAAAAGTTATACAATGTTTATTATAAAAGGAATTGTATGTTGCAGTAGCGATATTTTGCTTTCTGTTGTCTACTCTGGGCGTTGAAAAATTGACATCTGTATCGACCTTCAATCTCGCAAGATATCAATTGTCCCCGCCCGGAGTAGAACAATACTATACCAAATATCGCAACTGTAACATAATATGAGCCGATCCGCGAGAAAACCAACATTATGGACTATGCGTCGGATCGACCCGGATCAGCCTAAGCATGCCGTGCAGGCTTACCCATTTAGACACTTTTCGCCTCCTGTGGATTTTCTGTTTCAGGAATCATTGATTGATTGATTGGGGTTTAACGCCCTTTTTAACAATTTATCAGTTATATCACGGCGGCCAGTTCACCTACTCATGCATTTCCTGGTTTTCTCACACCAGTACTCCACACAACAATCTTCCCAAGCAACTGGCTGCTTTTCCACATAGACTTAGCCCATTGGTGGAAGACGAATGACGCATGTCGCATTGACTTTTGTCAATCTTCGGAAAGAAAGTTGGCCGAGTCGGGATTCGAACTCACAATTCAGGAATCATTACTCTATACCTCTATCCCCCTGAGACGGAATGTGTCGGCCCGGATCAGTCTGCGCGGACTGCGGAGGCTGATTTTGGTCGATACATTACGCAGTGGACTTAATGTTGGTTTTCTAGCGGGACGGCTCATATGTCCGGGACATATGTTGACTCTCGGCAAATTGGTATCGTCGTAAATAAAATAACGTGAAAGCAACTACCATCAACTAACGATTTGTTTATCACCAATCGATCAACCAAGATTAGGTGAGTAGATAAACAGACATGACATTTCTAATTAAGAAGATGTACAAAAGTTCACCGTTCGTATAACATGATTAATAATAGGCACATGCTTTATATCAATTTGGTGTCCCTAGAAACCAATAATCCATCTAGATTTCCAATACTGTAAGTGAGAGCCGCGTTCGTAGGAATCGTGTTTTCTTGAATCTGCGAACAGTTCACATTCTTGTAATGTATCTTTATACTTAAATTGCTTGGATTCATTGGATAATAACCAATAAATCGCTGGTTTAGATCGAACGTTTATTGGTCAAATTACGCCAAATACATTCATGCTGATTTACAGCCAAAACGTTTCTTAAAAAGAAATGAGTTTATACAATCACCAAAATGCATTGAATATATGACATTGAGTTTAAATGCATTGTTAATGTGAAAGGATGCATTGGAAATCATTGATATGCTCATATTTAGTATTTTGACCTGGTTTGAAAGTGAAAGTAGAGAATGTAAAGAACCGATTTTGTCCGAGCTCGATTTGGTCCAAATTGACGGTAACCATTTTCGCCGGGGGAATTCTTTCTTGCATAATACATGTTTTCATAAAAAATGATGATTTTCAAGCTACTTAAACTTTTCGTTGATTGTTTAATGGCCGAAAACATGCATAAACATGAAATGTTGTCATTTCTTTAAACATGTTACACAGTAAAACCTACAAATGCTATGTGTTTCTGTTTTTATACTCTCTAGGAGACCTGTATGATGCGAGAACTTGCCGGACTCAAGCCCCAAAACCTAGGTTTGGGTTGCATAGGAAATTTGAAATTACTAATATTTGCTTATTTCCTTTGATTTCATATCATTATTTGTAAATTGATACATACAATATATCTATGTGGGCAAATAAAGTGTCTAAAAGAGCTTAATAGTCCAAAACAATGATAGGTCATACACTTATACACTTCAATTTGTTGACGAAGCATTGACTGTCCGCCCACCCAAATACAATGATAATGAATGCACTTTAAATGTCTGTTGAACAACTTGTGAATCCCATCTGGTTTCCTAACGCTCCATTATCTTCTGAGTGGAAGACACTATTGGGAAACAAATGACTTCTTTCTGTCCAGAACACAGACACGGTTAACCTTTACCTGCATACCATCAATCTTCAGAATACGACTTTCAAAATATACAGGCAAAAATATAGAAACTCTCTGTAAATGAAACAATCATAATTGAATGGAGTTTAAAACATTGTGACAAAAGAAGAAAATTGCTCATGATGAGCAATTTCTCCTTTTGCCACAGTGTTTTCAAAAGCCGTCCCTTCCAGAGACGTCGGAAAGCGTCTTTATGTATGAAAGGGATGATAGAAAATTCACAGAAATATATTCATTCAGACAGAGATGATAAATTGATTGCACATGCTTTATATCAACTGCATGTCCTCTGATACCGATAATCCAGTTTGATCCGGAAAAAAAATTATAGAATCTTTCATATAATATGGGCCTTCGTTCTCCCTTGTCTCAAGCCAAAGTATTGCGTTAACGGACACACGTATGTCCCTTGCCTCAAGCCAAAGTATTGCGTTTAAAGGATAAACGTACGTCCCTTGTCTCAAGCCAAAGTATTGCGTTAAAGGAAAAACGTATGTCCCTTGTCTCAAGCCAAAGTAGTGCGTTTAAGGACAAACGTATGTCCCTTGTCTCAAGCCAAAGTATTGCGTTAAAGGGAAAACGTATGTCCCTTGTCTCAAGCCAAAGTATTGCGTTAAAGGAAAAACGTATGTCCCTTGTCTCACGCCAAAGTATTGCGTTAAAGGAAAAACGTATGTCCCTTGTCTCAAGCCAAAGTATTGCGTTAAAGGACAAACGTATGTCCCTTGTCTCAAGCCAAAGTATTGCGTTAAAGGACAAACGTATGTCCCTTGTCTCAAGCCAAAGTATTGCGTTAAAGGACAAACGTATGTCCCTTGTCTCAAGCCAAAGTAGTGCGTTAAAGGACAAACGTATGTCCATTGTCTCAAGCCAAAGTATTGCGTTAAAGGACAAACGTATGTCCCTTGTCTCAAGCCAAAGTATTGCGTTAAAGGACAAACGTATGTCCCTTGTCTCAAGCCAAAGTATTGCGTTAAGGAAAAACGTATGTCCATTGTCTCAAGCCAAAGTATTGCGTTAAGGAAAAACGTATGTCCATTGTCTCAAGCCAAAGTATTGCGTTAAGGAAAAACGTATGTCCATTGTCTCAAGCCAAAGTATTGCGTTAAGGAAAAACGTATGTCCATTGTCTCAAGCCAAAGTATTGCGTTAAGGAAAAACGTATGTCCATTGTCTCAAGCCAAAGTATTGCGTTAAGGAAAAACGTACATTATAGGTTTGTTTTCCAGCGTAGTCCGTGTATCCATAGACTGATCCAAACAAATACGATGAAGCCCTTCCGGTTCCTGATTGTTTAGTCGTAAATGGATAACCCTTTCCAACATACAAACATACCGAAATCTGCAGAAAAAGACATTGAACTAATCAGGAGAATACAATTGAAACTCTATCTATATAAAAGTTTATCTTTAGAATATGTTTTACATCATTGTGGCAAAAGGAGAAATTTCTCATCATGAGCAATTTCTCCGTTTGACACATTGTTTTCGGAAGTCGTCTACTGCAATGGCGTCTGTAGGTGGTAAATGGATGGTTAATTAGTGCTGAAATTGCATGATATTTAATTTACCGTTATCGTATGCAGACGCACTTAGAGGTATCTGCAGCAGGCGACATATGAAAACATGTCCGCCAAAAGGACAACTTGCTTATCAAGGACAGTTTTGTTCTCCTTTTATAATATTGCTTTCCATTTTAATACGTTTACTTATAGAAATTCCATATTTTGCCTCATTTTTTTAAAAACCGTCTGCTGCAGCTATTATGAGGACTATTATGGGGGCTGAAGTCCCTCCTCTGTTATAATAGTCTTGTGTATACCGCTTTCGAAACGTACGTGGAAAACGAATAAGTTGAGAACCATTAACCATATTTTATTGTATCTGTAACTTCCATTCCCTTAATGTTTCAATTGACGACGAGTCAATACGTTTTTAGTAGAAGTTGTGAATACTTATTATCATGCACTCTATGCAACTCATATAAGGTTAAACCCTTTCGATGTTGAATGTTCATAATTTACTAGTCGAGCTTTACATTCGGAATTGTTTATATCCAATTCTTGGCTTGGATTATTAAAGTAAACATGGAGAAATGACCAGTCAATCGAATAGATACTGGCCCCAATTCCACCAACGGTACTTAGCATTAAGTAAAACTTAAATACTTAAACGCATCGCATATTTCAACATTTTTGTTTCCCTAAAAAAAAGTGCCAACGGATTTCATTTCTCAAATACGTTTGGTGGAATTGAACCCAGGTCATATTGCGCTGATGCAAAGGATCGCCTTGCGTTGTTATGATATCACAGGCTTCACACAATCGGATCATTTTCAGTAGTCATAGAGCTCAGGTAGTTGTGCAATCCCGCAATATTCTTCATAATGACACGATAAAAATCATACATCCCATAACTATTATATTGTAATTCGCTAATGGTGCTTTTTGCACACGATCAATGCGCTGCATCACGACAGACAACGATATGAAAATCTGTAGCTAATGGATTTGATGCCGTTTGGGTACGACTGTCTCGTCGTCTTTATTGTTTATGGCTTCACCATAACCAACGCTGCCGTTTGGATCCGTCTGTCTCGTCGTCTATTGATAATGACTTCACCATAACATATCGCTGCCATGGGAGTAGAGTATGGTCTAAGCATAGAATGACAAAACATTATATGAGGAGAGAGAAGTTAAATTTAGACCCATGGCTTTGTCTGTAATCCGCCTGACTTGGTATAAATAAGGTCGTACAGAGTGCATACGTCATCTATGCAAATGAATATCGTTTAGGCTGAACCGTTTCCCACATTCAACAAAGTCTTGCAGCTGAAGGTTTTTTTAAACATTAAGACACAACTATTGAAACTCTCTTCTTGAAATGAACGAACATTTATTGAATAAAGTTGAAGACATTGTAAAAACAAATCTTAAATTGACCATCATGATCAATCTTTCCTTTTGTCAGACTGTTTCCAAAGGTCGTCTGCTGCAGAGCGTCAGAAAGCGTCTCTATATCGGAAAGGCTTGAACGAACGTTGACACAAGATAACTGACATGTTAGGGAACAAGTTATTGCCAAATTAATTAACATTGAAATAAGAATGTATAGAAACTATGTCTAGTTGAGGATGGGTTTACAACTCTTTCCCCCACACTATATCTCTCGTATTATCCAACCTAGCCCAGATGACGTAGAGTTTCATGAAATAGTCATATCGCGCTGTACTTATATCAAGGTCAATTATATTTGGGTATCTAGGGCGAAATATTTTGCCACTGTGGCTTGGGGACGCTCGATACGAATGGCAGCCACATTATGACCCTAGCATGAACCGTAATATCCGGATAAATATATCTCAACGATTGGAGTTAAATGTAAATGTTGAGCTCCAGTAGGTTAAGTGGCATTGGTTATAATTAACTTTAATTTTACTGTAAGTTGTGGGACCAATATCATCTTTCCTGTCCAACGCGATATGACTGTCAAAGGTCACTTCGACTAGCGTCAATGGTCTAAATAGTTTATTTGGGAAAGTAGCCAAAGGTTGTATGGGAAGAATGTTGAGTCGAGTACGTGTGGGAAACACGTAAGGTGAACTTGTCGCAAAGAGATGTCATACCGTTGAAAAACAGCATTAAATTCCAATCCGGCAATCAATCAATCGAATATATCGGTATGAACGGGGTTTCATTTGTAAATGCCGTCATGTATCCCTTCAAACTTGTATCGTTGATATCTACTTCGAACACATGGAAGTGACAGTTGTTTGTTTATCAAGTTATTTATAAGGGTTTTGCTCCGTTTTCAACATTATTTCAGCTATATAACAGCAAAAGTTGTCTTATTCATAATCCCGTGGTAAACAAACCAGTACTAGGCTAGGAATTATACCTTACCTAAATTACTGCCGCAACTGGGGATCGAATCCGTGACGCCCGCGGTTCCAAATCTTCGACGCTAGTAACAGTTGTAGGGATGGCATTGTTACAAGTGCTAGAACACCAATGTCAGGGCAAATGTACATGCGGTTTAACAAAGCTAGAGTACATACGTATTTTACTGATGATTGATGGTGTTTTACACCGCCCAAAACACTGTTTTAGTTATATCGCGGCGTTTCATGGGGAAGTTACATGTACCAGTACTACTAGTCCATTTACCCTGACACCAGCCAGTCAGTCGTAATGCTAAACCCGCAACCCTGTGCGCAAAGGAGGGCATTCTTTTGTATGTAACGGCCAGGATCGAACCCGCGACATCCCGCACCCGAGGCGCACCCTCTACAACTACAACACCGAGGCGGTATTTCTTAAAAGAATTTAGCTTAATAGTTAAGAATGATACAAATTTATATTTGCGTTCCTCGAATGTTCATACAAGTTTATTTTAGTTCTGTTAAAAATGGGTCTATTAATCACGTATCCGTCTAATCAGTATTTAAGCCCAAGGTATTGATTTTCCGAAAATGATAAAAAGAATATTCCTCGTCCTCTAGAAAAACGGACTTCATTGGCATTAGCAAAACATGTCCAATCCCGTTTACAAACTAATCACATTAGGTGTGGATAACATTTCACTACAATTTTCTATTTGGACCATACTGCATTGATACACTGAGCTCCGGTAGCTCAGTCGGTAGCGACGCGGGCTGTCATTTAAGGGGTTGTGAGTTCGAATCCAATCTCGGCCAACATTATTTCCGAGGTTTGACAAAAGTCACTGCCGACAAGCGTCATTCGTCTTTCATTATTGAGCTAACAGTATATGTGGAAAGGCAGCCAGTTGCTTGGAAAATATGTTGTGTGGAGAACTGGTTTGAGAAAGTTAGGAAACACATGAGTAAGTGAACTGGCCGCCATGACATGACTGAAAATTTGTTGAACTCAATCAATCAATCATTCAAGTATTGATACTGCAAACAATCATGCCGAACCTCCGACAATCGGTGTTCGCGTAACTACAGTACAACTTGTCAAGTGCAAACCTTCGGAGGTTTTAAAAGTGCTGACCTCAAGACGGTGATGACAATTTTGAAGTGTTGACACTTCTTCAAATATTGTTAATAATGACAACAAAGCAAGTAATAAGTAGTTCAGAATTATTTTGGCAGTGAATGTTGAAAAACTGTCATTTGAAAGTCATGACAATGTACAAAATGAAGCATAAATACGAAAAACCTGTGGTGACTTCACACTTCACATTTCACACTTCACACACTTTTCTGACAAAAGAAACACCTGAACATGTTGTTATTTATTTATCCCTGCTGTCATGAATACAGAAAAATGCAGATCTGAATGTTTTATTTGCCAAAAAACACGTGATCTATTTATCCCAACTGCCATGTCTTCCCCCACTGATGAACCAAACGTTGTGTGATTATAACAAATTAAAGCAGAGTGTTGCTTATCTGAATTTAAATAAGATCAAAATGATAACAAATATCATCATTTGTTAAATTTACTTATATAACAAGGCATACTTCGATTGGGATGCAATTTGTTGTTGATATTTGATAAAAGTCATTCAACACTTCAGTTATACAACACAGATATACTCGAGCTTTCGTAGTACTATCCAAACAATCAAGAGTACTAAAGAGTGGGCTTGACTATTGTCAATTGAGAATTGGTAGTGCACCGACAGGAACTCGGACACTGAGCTCAGATTTTTATGAGGTCGCTATAATATCAAACCACACAGGTTTGAGGAAATTGGATAAATTTGAAATAAGACCTCGCTAACCGATTACTATAAGAAAATCTGAATCTAAATACATGCAATTCATTCCCTTCGATATAGTAGATCTAAATTGAATATATTTTCCGGATTTGTTCCTAAGTGTGTAAGCAATCGTTACACCCGGCGGCATTCAAATAATCATGTGCGTAGAATTATTGTTGGTGTAGCACAGGAAATAAGACTTCAACACTATTACATGTCATACATGTTCTTGTATTTCAGCACGATCTTAACATCTTGTTTAAAACGCCGTGCTTTAAAATTGCACCACCATTCGATGTAGTACTGCTTTACAGGTGAAGTTATACGCTGAGTGACTTAAAATGTACTCAAACCATTTTGATAAAATTTAGAATAACTTTGCTGTAAATGACGAAATTATTTGTGCGTCGAACATAAATTATGAAAAAATTTCAGCAATTAGAAACAGACGTCTATTATTGACGTCCATTACGGCGTCAATATTTGTTATACGAAGCCCATATATATATATATATCAAACAAAACTAGACAGGTTGGACTATATGAACATGCAAAAATCCAAAAATCGAAAATGCTGTCACTATCACCGGTTTTCTCATGGAAAATATGGATAGTCTCTCTAAATACATATGGTTCGACGCAACTGCCTTATTATACCTTACAACATGGCGTACATGCGTAATGTTCAGCATTACATGTGACGCGTTCACCTTTTTATGTGACACTTTTATTTATACGTGTGAATGCGTCCTAAATACACGTGACTGTAGAATCATAACATGTGACAGAAAAGTAATTTCGTGGGGTGGATTCAACATTACGTGTGATAGTTCTACCTTAATATGTGACACTTTTATTTATACATGCAACGACATTTCTAATATATTTTCCTGTTTTATCATTATGCCAGACAGATTAGTCATTTCGTCTAGTCGACTCCATATTACGTGTGGTAGTTTCACCCTGATGTGTGATCCAATTAATATATGTGATGGTTTCATCATTGTATGTGACAGAATTGTCATTCCTTCTGGTGGATTCAACATTGCGTGTGTTACTGAGTTTTACATTGACATGTGATGGAGTGAGACATAGCAGTCACTTTTCCGGCGACGGCGGCCACTTTTACAAATCACTATATCTTAGCAACCTCTTCTGGAATTTTTCTGAAACTTTGTCAGATGTATTGTATAGTCATGAGACATCATTCAACGTCAAAATGTTCAAGGTCAAGTTCATATTTTAAGCAGAACTTGAACTTGATAACTTAACCTCAAAACCTCAAAACCTACAGTTAAGATTAGTGAACCAGTCTATTTATTTGCGAGTAGTTTTTTTTATAATTAAACGGGTCACCCATCCAGGCACTAACTGCGATGAACGTTGCTTAACTTTACACAAAGGTCAACCTCTCTACCAACGTCGCTATAAAAGCCGGCTTTCACAGCAACGCTGTAGAAGTGATATGTATAACTATTCCTAGACCCCGTTGCCGTTACATTAGGAAAATGGGATTATTTTCATAAACACGAAGTTATTGTGCTAAATTTTGCGATTTTAAGAATATATTGAGGGGAAAACGGATGCGCATGCGCAGACAAATGTTAACAATAATTTTTGGGAGATCGATGTCAACACATTGGGAAAATGTATTTTTGTTTTCGTTTTACGTATTTAACTAAAAAACTATTGTTATCATATATTTATATCATATATCTAAAAGCGGGTTTATCTTTTTTCGAATCAAAGAGTATTTCTTAAGCCATAAAATGCTGATTCCCGCGCCCAATTGCTGCATCTTGCAGCAACTCTTGTTATATACATATTTTCATTAAAAAACAAGATATATTACAAGGCGAACTGAACATTATTTTATTCACTGAGACGTGACGTGACAATATACGAGTACGTAAAAATGATATCGTTGAAAGCTTAACAATGCCTCTATTTACAAAAGACGGGATAGGAAATAACTATGGCGGCGTACTTGTTTACAAATAAAAAGCAAGCATATACCGTCCATAAGAAGCCCTGCTTTAGAACTTAACGGAGTTGAAAGAATAGGGATTGAAATCTAATTACCAAACAGAAATATTATATCGTCCACTGAATATTCGTCCCCGCAAGTTTTTGAAAGTATACAACGATCCATAGATATTGCATTTGACACAAACATAAACTACGTAAATATAACATTTATTTATGTATGAATCTTTATTTCCTCCAATTAAGAAGATCACAATTATAATACAACATTACAGAAAACGCAATTTGCTACAACTACATGAAAGCAAACAAAAAACAAAAAAGAAGAAGAAGGAAATAGATACTTATACGAATACATGTTGAGGCACGTACCTTTAAAGTGCATAAACCATTGGACTGTATGAACAAGTAACTACCCGTCTTACCGCTCAACAAGAAGAATAAATAGAAGGATGCCACCGGCATATCAGAAATATGTCTGTTACAGCCTTATGTACAGGAGTAACAACAATTTAGACATGCTAAAGCCCATCAGACAAAAGAAAATATATGATAGTATATAACAATACATATTAACGACAGGTTATTACAGAACCTACACGCTTTACAGAGTCATCGGCCTCTCTTACCGCCATATGTCTCGTTTCATTCACATGCGATATTCATATTTCCGGAGTTTTAGATTATTTTCTCGATCAGAGTATTCGATGTCATTGCCCAATATACCGCTATTTGAGTGTCGAATCATTGTATCTCCATCCTTTATATGACATGTTTGGAAATTTGAACAGGATGATTATGATTGCATGAGACACAAGACAAGTGAATGATTATATCGATACATATGCACGCAACATTACCAACAATGGCGTTTCTCCAAAACATTCATACCAAACAGAATGATAACAATAAGACAAACAGACAAATCATGGATGCATAACGAAATAAGAAAAGATATCAGAAAAACAAAACAAACACACGACAACGCCATAATAACACAAAACACACAGCATTGGCAAACGTATAAACAAATCAGAAAAACAACACCAGAAGTTTAAAGATCTGCAAAAGCACAACACTCATGCAATCTAGCCGTAGGTCTTCGAAAATAAAAACATCTGAAAACATCTGATTTAAGACCTTTTTTAAAAAGTTCATATCGCCACAATCTGTCCAAATACTAACTGATAAGGAAACCGGGTTTCTTCCGACAAAGACAACGCCAATCTTTTAAATAATAAAATTTCGTTGCCAAATACCCCTACTAATCCTGGTAGACCGAATCTTTAAGACATCTTTATTACAGAGGAGGAAGTTACAATAACAGTAGGATCTGTTTTCAATGGCAAAAGCTGCTGCACCTGAAAATGTTAACAATAGAACCCTAAAAGAACTTTAAAATCAGTAGGCAAAACCACTTTTTAATTTGTTTAATACTTCATTAATAACAGGTCAATGTCCGCTGCAATGGAAATTAGCAACTGTATGTGCGGTATTTAAAAAGATGATGTCTAACTATAGACCAATATCCTCATTATGTACAATTAGCAAAGTATAAAAAACTAAACTACTTCATATAAAACAATTTCATAACAATTTTTCGATCTGGCTTCGTGCCAAATGATTCCACTACGTATCAACTGATATCCATATACAATATCTTCTGCCAAGCACTGGATGAAGGTAAGAAGTTCGAGCATGTTTCTGTGATATATCCAAGGCTTTTTATTGTGTTTGAAACAAAGGCCGTCTTTTTTAACTTGAATTGAGTGTCATAACAGGGCAACTGATAAATTGTTTCGTAAATTACTTATCTTCACAGAAAAGCACATCAGAAATTGAGTCAATATCTGATGGAGTTCCGCAAGGCCCCATTTTAGGCCCTTCTGCTTTTTATAGTCTTTATTAATTATATAGTTCTATATATAAATTCTAACATTAAACTTTTTGCTTACGATACAAGTCTATATATAAGTGTAGACGATCCTATAACTGCAGTCAATACAATGAATTCCAACCTTTCGAAAAAAGAAAATTGGCCTAAAAATGGTTAAATTTTAATCCAAATAAGACCGAGAGTCTTATCATATCTCGGAAAGCAAACAACTACCGCCCTCCTTATTAATCCAAATACACAACTCACATAAGTTACGTCCCACACGCATCTGGGTGTCACATTTGCATGTGATGGAACCTGGACTTAGCATGAATAGAGCATCATGGAGAAGGATGGCGAAGGATAAATATTTTACGGAGCCTTAAACACATATTAGATCTAGATCACTTGAGCAAATATATCTGCCTATCAATGCTGTATTTCAAAATAGCCGTCAAGGGAGGTTACAAGTGTAGTTCTGGAAACTAAGTATAGTGTAGCGTTCTCATAGACAAACGTTATACAATAAATAACAAATCTATCAATGTCAATGCGTTTAAAAAAAAAAAAAATATCTATGATAAAGCGTCCCCAGACCGTATTACGAGCAGAAACGTAGACATTGGGAGTGTTATTTCGTCTATCCCCGTAGCTATGATATCACAAATAAATTGATAAAATGATATATGCCTTTCTCTTAAGAGCTTTAATGACCAATAGCATTATCATTTATATATATGCGATCGTTTAACCCGTGAGACTTTTTGTATTTAGAAACATTTTAACCGTATTTTATACGGTAGCCACTTACCTCGAAAGAATGTTGTGTGGATTATCCTTAACACCAAATGCCATGTTTGCAGTACGCGATTATCGATCTGTTACAAAGCTAAATACAATAGCAGAACGAGTTTCTATTCAGCTAGCACATTGACGGATTAATAGAAAGAGATTCTCATTTTTCACTTTTTGAAAATGCTCTAACAAACGAAATTAAAGTATCGTTGTTTAACTTTGCCGAGCTAGTAAATTTATTGCACACGTTTAAATACATTTATACAATGGCACAATGAGACAAGTGTCAGGTTACACATTGACATAAAAAGAAGAATGATATTCTCATTTTGCAATTTGCAAATGTGCTTGCAAACGAAGTGAGAATCTCGTTCTTCAATTTTGCCAGGTTTACAATTTTACCTCGCACGTTCAATACTTTTGTCTTTGACACAAACAAATGAGACAATGATTCTTTTAAAGCAATTGTATTTGTTTAATGATGTTTTACGGTGCCTTCAATAGTATGTCAGTTTTATTACCTCGTTTCCTGGGTAAATTACCAGAGCTACAGGTATTAATTATCCTGTCACCGATTCCTTAGTCGTAATCCGATCCCCGTAAACCTGAGCACTCAGGAGAAAAACCATTACTACCATTTAACAATCGTTGGTTTGCCCATCCAAAGAACGTTTTTAAATATGTAGATAAAGTTCTGCCTACGCATCCATGCTATCTCATCGAAGTTAACATTGATTACAAGAGGTTTCTTCAATGTTTGTGTAACTAATTCATCCATCCGATATGCAAATAAGATGCATTATTTTAGTCAATCATTAGACATCGATATGTTAGATTAGCGAACGCGGTTTCCGCTTTACAAAATAAGACCATGTGATGCATGAGAACCGGGTAGTTTTTAACGATTTTAAAAGTGTTGATTTGTTTGCAATGCATGACGACGGGCGTGGTTAAGTACGAAATCGTATCTATGATTTGGCGAACACTACACATTCGGATCAAGTGGATTGTGTAGTGAAAAACCAGGCGTTCTATTAAAAAAGCCACAGAGATTGTAGATTTAAGTTACTGGTTGATATAATCTCAATCACGAAATTATACTGGAGTTGAATAGATATTTTATTCGATTGCATGCAAAAAGGTATATATTATTCCAAAAACAAAAACATATCAGTCTTATTGTTACATCCCAGAAACGTTAACTTGATTACGTAACTAATTTGCCGTGCATACGGGTAATAGGTCTGATATCTATATAACTATGAGATTGATTGTCTTGTTTACAATTCCCCTGGTATCTTGTTTCGGCATGAACATATCAGAAGAAGAGAGTAGAAAATAATCAAAGATGATCCACGTAATGTATAAATCATCAAGTACAGTGTTGCAAAAAGAAACGAACTAATCATAGTGAGCTCAACATTGTTTGATTAACCTTTACTCACATTCACCAAATTTGCTGCTGCAACGGTTTGGAAAAAATACAAGTATACTCTGTAAATGAAAAGTAAAGTAATTTGATAGAGTAGAAAACAGTGTGTAGCAAAAAGAGAAATTGCTCAAATTATTTTTCAACGTTGTGTGCTGCAGATGGGTCAGAAACCGCCTATATGTGGGAAAGGGTTAAACAACGGGATAATTCTAATATATATGAACTAGAAAACCAACATTATAATCTCTGCGTAATGTGTCCGCCATATTCCGTCTCAGGTGGATATAGGTATAGAGTAACGAATCCTGAAACAGGAAATCCACAGGAGGCGAAAAGTGTCTGTTCGGGTAAGCCTGCGCGGCATGCTTAGGCTGATCCGGGTCGATGCTTTACGCAGAGTCCGCAATGTTGGTTTTCTCTTGGAACGGCTCAAATGTATATTTTAATCTTTGAAATACATAAGGGTTCTTGTATCTCCCAGATCTTACAAGAACTATTCAATAGTTTCCCGTATACAGAGGAACTTCGACCCATCATTAGCAATTTCTGTTTTGGCCACAATGTTTACATAAGTCGTCTGGCTTGAGAAAGCATCTGAACCTCCTACACATACGGAATGTTAAAGGTGCTGAACCGCAGATGGAGATCAACATTTTGAAATGTTGAAACTTCAGGAAATATTGCTAACAGTGACAACATAGTAAATATAGTAAATATAGTAAATGTTGAAAAACGGTCAATTAGAAAACATGACAATGTACAAAATTTGGCTGACTGGGTATGTCTACCCAGTAAAAATGAAGCATACACGATTTAGATGTTTATTGTACTGGAATATAAAATTATTGCTCTAACTTGATCTCATAATTATGACTTTAATATTTCAAAACAACTTTTAAACAGTTTTAAAACTTTGACTATACTATCTATTATATGGAGTACAGCACCGTTAATGCCAATGCTGTAAGATAAAAGACGCTGAACATACAATGGCTTGTATGAAATAGGCGAAAAGATTATTTGTTTTGTTTAATTTTACGCCGTTTTCAATATTATTTCAGTCCACTTATTCATTTTCCCTGGGTACACTAAGCAGTACCAGGCTAGAAGAGTTGCCCAAAGACATTCCATCATGATCGCCGCGACTGGGATCGTAACGAAAAAGAAAGTCAGAGACGTGAATCAACCTATATTTATATAACAGTCACCTTCGTCACCGACTAAATATCTTACTAAAATAACTGAAAAGAGTTGAAAACACTGTGTCAAAAGGAGAAAATGCCCATTACGAGCAAACTATTCTTTTGCCACTTTGTTTCAAAAATGAGGAATCCGCTGTGGTCGAGTGGTTAGCGTCGGGGATTCGAAACCATGTGTTCCGGGTTCGACCCCCAGTCGCGGCACCTCGGTCATGGTGGAGTCACATGTTCTAGCCTAGTACTGGTTTGTTTACCCTGGGATCATGAATAAGTGAACTGTCGCCGTGATATAACTGAAATAATGTTGAAACCGGCGTAAAACCCCAATAAATAAATAAATAAATTGTTTCAACAATGAGTCTGTTTCAGAGACGTCAGAAAGTATCCGTATGTTGGAAACTGGATAAGTTGGGGTTTCGCAGAGCATGGTTCATTTTATCCTCTCTAAAGGTTACTCAAGGAATGGAATTTGTGTTGGCATCAGTATATCAACGATGGTATTGGTTTCACCCCCACTGAGAAACTAATGGCGATGTTACGTATTTTTTCAATTACTAGGATTAACTGACAATGGTGTTCGCAAACTAATTGACAAATGTGGCAGCAAGTAACACTACTAGACGACGTGTGTTTAAATAGTGTGAGTTGATAAGTCAGTGAAAACACGTTTGTGGTATTTTGTGAAACGGGCTTTTCATGTAACGTCACAACAGTCTGTATGTACGTTTGTATTCTATTATTTAATTGGTTAACAACGTGCTTAGTACGTGTTGATTGATGCTAAGTGTGAAACATATAATTGCATGTTTTATTATTAAAACGGGTGGGCGTCTTTTGTATTTCGTATAATAATCAGGCAATATCGGTTTATTTGGAAATTTACATTTATAAAACGTGCGTAATTATTCAACTATTTTAGCGCCAATGGCATTATAGAGTTGTTTGCAAACAATGCAGATTCAGGTGCGTGTCTCACCTGAAATGAGGATTGTTAAGCGTTTAGAAAAATACAGAAATACTTGTTACATGAACAATGTATACATCTATTCGCCTGATTTTGAATATGGAAGAGTCTACTCTCGGTGCTTAACGGGTTAATATACTTTGCAAGGGGTAAAACTTATATCTAAGGAAACGTTACGTACGTGTAGCATAATGTAGAGGACAATGTTACAATAGCTCCTTCTTATTCACAAAACGTTGAATAAAAGAATGAATGGGTGAAATCCATTTTCGACCTCATCACGCGAAAACCTATCCTCGTGACTTTTCGACTAGTGAACATTTTGATCAATCCGATGATGTTCTATATGTAATCAATCTCATTAAAAACCAGTCCTAAACTTCGCTGGCTCGTAGATACTTCTGATGATTGCCCCATACATGTCATCTCAGATTGACTTTCGCGTCAGCCAATCAAATTGTCGTTTACCAAATCGTTGGGTATAACAGGTTAGATAACCCATACAAATAAACGATGTAGCGGTGATTGTCGAGTTTTCCGAGTTATGGTCAAATGCTATTTTTTAGATTTTAAACGAGAAACAAATGAAAACATTAACTGAAACATTTTCCAACTGTGTCTAAAGGATATATATACAATATGAGTGTTTTTGTTTGACAGCTAGGCTATGCTCTCCTTTTATTTATTTTTTTCAATTCTATTCGAGACGACTCTATATGCGTTGTAGTCGGATCCGACATTCGTACAGCGAAGTTTTTCCTCAGATTTGAATCCGATTGTTATTGAAATAAATGTCTTGGCGCTATGGGTTTCGGGATGTTAGCCGTTCCGCGAGAAAATCAACGTTATGGACTCTGCGTAATGTATCGACCCAGATTAGCCTGCGCAGTCCGCGCATGCTAACCCGGCCCGACACATTCCATCTCAGGGGGAAAGAGGAATAGAGTAATGATTCCTGAAACAGAAAACCCACAGCAGGCGAACAGTGTCTGTCCGGATTACCCCGTGCGGCATGCTTAGGCTGATCCGGGTCGATACTTTACGCAGAGTATCACTGGTACAATGGTGTCAGGATAGATAGTACTATTAAATAACAACGTGATATAAAAGAGCTCTAGATAAGGGGCGTTTTGTATCCTCTAAACCTATGTTGTGGGTACTCAAAACAATCGTCTCAGTGAGACGATTCTTTTGAGTACCCACAATATAGGGTTCTCTTTAATAATAAGAGAGAAATAAATTGTGGGAAAAAGAGCTGAATACCCCTCCTTATCTGGACCTCTGATATTATTTTATTGTTAAAAGCAGCGTATAGCACCATTGAAATCTTTATTTACTTTAATATTTTTAAATGATTAAAACCCTATGTAGTGTGCTTCAACAGTTACGGTTGCGTAAACCTGAGCGACGGAATGCAATTTGCTCACAGTATTCGCTTAATGTAACGCTAGCTAGCGTTAATCAAACTGAACACAATACGGTAACATTTGACTGAATGTCTGGAAATATGCAGATTGTCTTTCCCTCTTTCAAAAGCCATTTTAATTTTTAAAATAATGGTTTTATTCAATCTATCCGCAGATAAACACCATCGAACTGATTTAATGCATTCCTTAACCCTTTCCCACATATAAATGCTTTCTAAAATCTCAGCAGCAGATTTACTTTTGAAAACATTTATGAGTAATTTCTTCTTTTGCCACTATGTTTTCAACTATATTCAATGGATATCATGTTCATTAAATTATGTTTTCCATATGTTTGCGCCCGGATGCTTTTAAAGTCGTCTGCTGCATATTTGATTTAATTTAAATTCATATTCGTACATAGTTATCGGAATTATATTCATGTGGACGAGCCCCGGTAGCTCAGTCGGTAGCGAGGCGGGCTGTCAATCCCGGGGTTGTGAGTTCGAATCCCGGCTCGGCCAACTTTCTTTCCGACGATTGACAAAAGTCAATGCGACATGCATCATTCGTCTTCCGCCAATGGGCTAAGTCCATGTGGAAAAGCAGCCAGTTGCTTTGGAAGATTGTTGTGCGGAGTACTGGTGTGAGAAAACCAGGAAATGCATGAGTAGATGAACTGGCCGCCGTGATATAACTGAGCAATTGTTAAAAACGGCGTTAAACACCAATCAGTCAATCAAAGTCTTCTGCTGCATATTTGATTTGCTGTAGGTGGGAGAAGGGTTAAATCATTCCTTAATGTGCTCGTTCTTGATACAAATCAATTGCAGTAACATTAAATAAACATTTCGATATCGTGATTACGATGTAAAACATCAAAACCTTTTAATTAAAACAAATGTTTAAAATGTTTATCTCTTGGTTAGGTCTATTAATTCAGTGTAATATATGGCTCAGTACCAAATTAGATAGAAAGGTGTCTGAGAAGGCTTTGAAATAGACGATAGCTTGACGCCTTTGCATTGGAGTACATTTTGAATCATGGTGGGGGAAATAAACAAAAAAGACGGTTACGATTAATAATTTCTCGATTGTTTTACCTTTGATAACAAAGTAGATATCTTGTCAGTTCACGATTCAAGTTGCTTTATGTTTTAATCGCGTTTTCAAAATTTTAAGAAAAAGATACTTTCGGGGTTGACGTTTTGCACGGATTAAAATAGAAAAGTTTGTTTTATTGGGGTTTTACGCCATATTCAACATTATTACAGTCATAACATGGCGACAGTTCACTTATTCATGATCCCTGGGTAAACTAACTAGTATTATACTAGAAAATGTGCCTTGCCCAAGGGCACTCCATCATGACAGCCAATATCCCCCCACCCCCCGAAAATACCAACTTAGCAATCAAAATTGAATCTGGACATAGGAAAAGTTACACGTTGATTTAGATCTACACAGTTCACATGAGCCTGTCCAAAGTTATCTTGTGTATAGGTTCTGATAATACTTCAAGTACATGGATAGGGTGATCTGAACCGAAACTCTCCTGAAATTACAACTCGTACTTTTTGGCACCCACGTGATCAACAATTTCGATTACATAGGTCACGTGACTAGAAAACCGTCTTTCGAGTCAGACCCGATTTCGACCTTGGTGAATATACGAGCAGTGCTCAATTGATTGATTGGTTGATTGGTTGATTGATTTATTGACTGATTGATTGATTGATTGACTGATTGATTGATTGATTTTACTGTTTAGAGTGTAATATGGAACGCCTTTACTGTGTTACTATGTTGTATTGTATTATACGCAATACGTTTTCGTGTATACGAGGTACATATTTCATTTGACGTGGTACATATTTCATTTGACGTGGTACATTTTACATGATATGCAGTGCATTTTGTATAATATATCGTGGTTATTTAATAATATGAAGTGCACAAGTATGAAGATACAGTAGAATAACCATTATATAGTGTGCAAACAACGTCATATGCAATACAAACAACATTATATGCAGTCTATTCTTCAATACGTGTGGTGGTACTTTGATTATATGCGGTGGTTTAAACTTTATACGCGGTACATTTACATTGGGGATGATCATACTTTCCGGCATTCTCCGGAATTATTTCCGGAAATTACCGAGCATGACAGATAGGTTTGAACATTAACACCGTCTAATCCATTTTAAAAAGGCCTTGTGGAACAATCTTTATGAAAAGTGTACACATTTTCTTAATAGACAAGATGCAGAATGTCGTCTATGCAGGCGATCTCTGATTGCTGAAGCAGACAACTCTTGAAATCATTATGGCAAAAGGATAAATTGCTTATCTTGAGAAATGTCTCCATTTGTCACAATGCGTTCAACCGACCCCTCTGCAATAATCATACTCTCATTTATTAAGATTTTCTATAGTTTTGCCTTAACGTCATCTGATGCATACTTGTTGTATTACGGAAAAGATTTAAAAATGTGTTTAGGTTACCACTTTATGGTAATGTTCCCTCATAAAAACAACTTTAAATTCCTCAGCAGCTTCTGGAAGTAAGAGAAATAACTTGAAAAGTGATTTACATGATATATTTGATTTTGTCTTTGGGAAAAGGCATAACTTCGTTTTTTTTTCTGAAAAGTGTAGGTTCAAATCAGCCTGCATATTTGGTCTGTCTTATCATAATGCTCACACGTTGACTGAAGCTTCTAATAAGCATATGTAAGTACATGTAATATTCTAGTACTATAGCATAATACTCTGTTGACAAGCACTCGAGCTTGTGAGAGGTCATATATTATTGGACTAGTAATATTCAGACTTTAGATTTTAGATTTTGATCAGACTGCAAATCATGCCGAATGAACAGACCAATTTCGTCTAGAGCGCATTTTAGTGCAGACGACGACATTCTGCCACTCGTGTATTCAGAACATGTGTACACATCTATTTATAAATTATTCAAGCGCTTTTTTTGAAATTGAGTAAACGGTGTAAATGTTAATATCTATCTGTCTGACTCGGTATTTTCCGGATAAATAATAACGGAGTATGCCGGAAAGTATGATCATCCTAATGAAAAATGCACCGCATATAAAGTTGTTTACACCATGTATAAATTAGTATGGACCGAACATATTGCCAAATGCATTGCGTACTATGATTGTTTATGAACACATACATAATAATTCACCAGGTATAAAGATACGTGCAGGCACTTCATATATTAAAACATACACCGCATCTATTGACCAACATACAACGTATAAATGTAAAACTACTGCATACACAAACAAATACACCACATATAATGTCATTTGTACTGAAACCGGGTGTTCCGGGTTCGATCCCCAGTCGCGGCAATTCGGTCATGGTGGAGTGCCCTTGGGCAAGGCACATTTTCTAGCCTAGTACTGGTTTGTTCACCCAGGGAACATGAATAATAAAATTTAAATGCGCACTAAATGACCTTAGCTGTCGATGCGCCATAAAACAATATACATTCATTCATTCATTCATTTGTACTGCATAGTATATAGTTTGTATTGCACATAACGTTTTTTGTACAACGTATAATGGTTATTCTACTGTTTAAACACTATTTTGCACTGCATATTATTCAATAATCACCACACATAATAGAAAAGGCACTGCATATCATGAATAATGTAACACGTCAAATAAAATATGTACCTCATATACCTGAAAATGTACTGCGTGTAATAAGACAGTAAAGGTGTTCCATAGTGTAATGCTGTTTTAACAATGTGTAGTCATAGCACGGCGGCCAGTTCATCTACCTGCCTGGCTTTCTCATACCAACCAGTAAACCAGACAAATAAAACAATTAATGTTTAATATTTGTTTCCCACAACTTTTATTGTCAAATAAGAATTGATGAAACTAAAATAGGGTCCTTTTATAAAAGTATGTCTAGCAGAGATTTGTATCAAACTTTTTAATTATACACTTAAAATATGACAACTGTTTATAATTATGATTTATTACCTATGAATTACCCACCCCTGGTGATGCCAAGGAATTGAAACATTTCTCATTTGTAAATAATTAATACAGTTGGGCCACGTCAGGCGATAGTAGGCCATAATGCATTTCCGACTTGAAGCAATGGGCTGTTTAACAGTCTATGTGGAAAAGCAGCCAGTTGTTTACAAAGTATGTTGTGTGAAGTACTGGTGTGGGAAAACCAGTAAACGCATGGGTAGGTGAACTGGTCGCCGTGATATGACTGAAAAATTGTTGAAAACGGCGTTAAACCCCAATCAATCAATCAATCAATCAACCGACTTGAAGACGCATGTTGACGCCTC
Organism: Serripes groenlandicus; assembly: GCA_031761405.1. Lineage (NCBI taxonomy): Eukaryota > Metazoa > Mollusca > Bivalvia > Cardiida > Cardiidae > Serripes > Serripes groenlandicus. The sequence continues at coordinate 178,096,611 of JASEVX010000001.1, read as the reverse complement.
TGCTGCAGACGACTTTATAAAACATTGTAGCAATGTTTGTATTGCTTCAATGCCTTCATATCTTTTTATTAATCATACTGCTATTTATAGAGTTTTTCATATTTTGTCCAAGATATTTTCCAAGTCGTCTGCTGCAGATTTATCATACGCTGGAAAGGGTTAATCAGAGCTCTATAAAAGTGGCGTTTTGCATGTTTCAAAATCCTTATTTCATCCTCTAACCCTATGTTGTGGGTACCCAAAAGAATCGTCTCAGAGAGACGATTCTTTTGAGTACCCACAACATAGGGTTCGCTTTAATAATAATGATAGAGAAATTGTGGGGGAAAGAGCTGAATACCCCTCCTTATCTGGACCTCAGATTAATGGACCTCCGTAATGGTGTCTCACAAGGCGATAGGGATACACTGTTCAGAAGGATAGATAATGTCAGAAAGATAGATAATGTCGAATATTCTGGGCTTTTCCTACGTATATTTCTCTTATGACTCAACCAAAACCTATGTCGTGAAGAGACGATTCTTTTGAGTACCTACAATATCGGGTTTGGGTGTCAAATAAGGATTTTAGAACATGCAAAACGCATCTTATCCAGAGCTCAGCACTTTTAGTGTTCGACCAAATTTTACATAATATAAATTGATGTCGTTTTAACACGAAGGCAAAGATTCTCTCGAGAATGTGTTTAGAAATCAATTTAGAGTCTTCAATGGCGCCTATACATGCATGCAACACCACTTTTTTCACATGCCGAAGTACGTTTCCAAATATACAAAAACGAGCAGTGTTTAATGCTTTAACACGATTTCTCCTTTTGTGTCGATTGTAAAATATCTCATAGAAACAAACAGCAACAAGAATGCTATCTTGTAGATTTAGCCAATACAGTTGAATAACTGGAGCTTGATGTCAGAATGTTTGTTACGTATTGCCGAACAGTGTATATACCCAGATCGGACTGCGGGGATGCATTAGGTATTCTGGACCTTCAATGGTCGGAAAGACCATATGGTTTATTTACCCATAGTCCCTCTCAAATATGCGAATGACGAGTCCATTCTTTTTTCCGCAATAGACCAGTCGTCAATCCAGGGTTCGTGAATTCTAGCCCGGGCTCGCTTATTTGTTCATTCCTATGATTGACAAAAGTTATTGCGACACGTTTCAGTCGTCTTCCATCAATTGGCTAACTAGTCCATATTTAAATGTAGCCAGGAAGGAGGTTACAGGTTAAACTTTAAAACTGTAGGCCGTTAAACTTAAATAAATATAAAAAACTAGTAATCTATATATCCATTCTTAAATTCAAATTAAATAGTCTGTATACGAAGGTAGCCAGTTACTTGGGAAGAATGTTGTTAAGAGAACAGGTGTGAAAAAGCCAGAACACACTCTTTATGTGAGCGGGCCGCCATTATAAAGCGTGATTACCATTGAAAACGTCGGTAAATTCAAATCAATAAATCCATCTATATATATGTTCATAAATTCTAATCAACACTGCAGATGCCTAAACAGGCATTACTACCAGGCCGTTCTTGAATTAAAATCAACACTGCAGATGCATAGAAAGGCAAAATTACTATCAGACCGTTCTTGAATTAAAATCAACACTGCAGATGCATAGAAAGGCAAAATTACTATCATCTATATATATTTTCATAAATTCTAATCACCACAGCAGATGCCTAAACAGGCATTACTATCAGGCCGTTCTTGAATTCAAATCACCACAGCAGATGCATAGGAATGCATTACTATCAGGCCGTTCTTGAATTTAAATCAACACTGCAGATGCCTAAACATGCATTACTATCAGGCCGTTCTTGAATTTAAATCAACACTGCAGATGCATAAACAGGCATTACTACCAGGCCGTTCTTGAATTCAAATCACCGCTGCAGATGCATGAACAGGCATTACTATTAGGGAATAACACAACATGCAATAACGTATCACGCAAAGGATAAGGGCAAAAATCAATTTGGATATCTTAACGTTACGGGCAAATGGCTTCATTGACAAGGGCGGTTGACAAACCGACTTAGAACGTCGAGGGATGAAACAGGAATCGGGAGATTTAGGATTAAACATAACAATTCTCAGAGATGCTGACGCTTTGATCCAATTTATTGAGTGCTAGTTTAGCTTTAGAGAGTTAAAGCACCATGTGGCTAGCGTGTTAGACTATTTCTGGACTAAAACGAAGGCTATTGACACTATCTTTGCTGCGTTTACTCAGTACGTTTTTCATGGAATAATTCATTTGTCTGACTGGATGGATTTAAAACAATTTAATATACAGTGTATATATATGAGCCGTTCCACGAGAAAACCAACATTGTGAACTTTGCGTAAAGTATCGACCCGGATCAGCCCATGCATGCCGCACAGGCTAACCTGGACGGACACTTCTCGCCTCCTCTGGATTTTTTGTTTCAGGAATCATTACTCTATACATCTATCCCCCTGAGACGGAATGTGTCGGCCCGGATAAGTCTGCGTTGATTGCGCAGGCTGATATGGGTCGATACATTACGCAGAGGCCATAATGTTGGTTTTCTCGCGAGACGGCTTATAATATGATTCCTATCGTAAATAACGTTATTATAAATGGTAACAAAACCATTCTGACTTCATTGTCATTTTAATCGAATGAATGTAATCTTTTCCATACGATGAAGATATAAAAGCATCACGATAAATCTCAAAACGTCTTATTAAACACTTATTTGTTTCGCAAAAGTAGAAATGAAAAAGATATTAGTCACTTCAAAAAATGACCATTTACTTCATAAGTTCATATACATACGTGTTTTCATCCGTAAAAGAAGGAATAACAAAATTGCATATAGAATATTTTTTTGTTTTTAAAAGGAAGAAATAAAAAAGATATCATTTACTTAAAAAATTCATATAAAACACTTGTTTGTTCCATAAAAGAAGAAATAGAAAAGATATCATTGACATGAAGAAGTATTTAAATGTATCTACGACTTTTGAAAATATTATGGCTAAAGACTCAATGCTCATAAAACGAATTTTGCCATGGTGTTTCCAATTATATTCAATATTTATTCTCTTCATTTCTAGAGAGTTTCCGTATTTTTGCCAGGATAAATTTCATATCGTCTGGTTCAGATGCGTGGGAAATGCTTATCACCGAGTACAATGGCCTCGGAAAAATATTAAATAAGTAATTGATGTTTACAAGGCACAGTGGTCGGACAATACAACATATTGTCGGAGGTACATTATTGGATTAATATACGATTAAACCGCCAACACAATGTCTCACGTGCACGCACGGTGGCAATAATACCAATAACGTCAATTGTTATGCTTCACGAGCGTCAATGTGATAGTTGTACTGGACGGTAACTGGTTGTTTCCTTGTATAATATTACGCAAGTAGTGAACAAGTGACATTGTGTTGGAATTTTCAGATAAGTTTGCGCCGCCGTATGAATTGCGATCACATTTGCACGAATACTGGTATTAATTTTGATGCCATTTATATTGCCATACTTTTTTAAACGGTTTGGTTAACATACTTCCTGGTATGCTTCTCATAAGTCGTCCGATTTAAACACATCTATAAAAAAGCATCTGAAAAATATGGAAATACTGCTATATAGTTTTTTATTTATATTTTCTTTTTTTCATTTTTCCATGGTGACTTTCACACGCCTTCAAATGCTGAAGCAGCAGTAGTCGCTCGTTTGTAAAACAAAATAGCTCGATGCATCCTCGGTTGTAATGAAATACGAAGCCAGTACTGCCGGAGAGTAAATCGTCTTTGTAATGTATTAACTCTTTCGCTGCCAAAGGCAATTAAAATCTGTTGAGACAATGCAGATTCAGGTGAGACAGCTTGTCTCTTCTGAAATCTGCATTGTTTGCCACTAAGACATTTTAAATTCGGAAGTGAAAGAGTTCAAATTCTATTGTTAAACGTTATTTTGGGCACGACAGCAGTTCTGAGCGCTGATTGAAATGTGCTTACTTCGACAGACACATCTGTTTCAAAAAATTGTAAAAATTGTATATATATATGCCAGTGATGATATTATTTGAACATTTGGTGAAATATCAAATGAGCAAGGCAACACGAGATCGGACCTTTTTATGTTTATTTTAAGCATATTGCAATCAGATTGAGGTATCGGCATTGGCCGAGTGCTTGACGACGTCTCAGGTTCGATAACTATTCGAGACGGTCATTGTGGTCTAGGCCTCATGAGTGGGAGGTCTTTGGTTCGACTCCGACCTAGTCAAACCAAAGACTTTCAAAAGTGTAGTAATATATAAATACACCCTCCTCAGTATTCAGGGATGCGGGGTTGATAATACGTCTGACTGACTGGTGTCAGGATAAATGGGCAAGTAGTACTGGCAATTTACCTGGTAAACGCCGTGATATAACTAAAAGAATGTTGAAAACGGCAATCAAACAATCATGATGGCCATGCACAGATCATAAATACATCCATCAACTGTCGGCTTGAAATAACTGAAATAATGCTGAAAATGGCGTACAACTTCCCTAAAATTAAAAAAAAAAAAAAAAAAAAAAATATAAACAAATAAATCATATTTCAACCTTTGTTTTGGGTAGTCGTTACCACTCTTACTTAGTTAAAGGATGTTGTTTTAAGACTGGTTGACGAATTTATAAGACCCTGATCAGACCAAATGGTTCCACAGTCTAGTTAGGGGTCTTCTTCGTGGTCTTCTTTGTTCGCCAATTAAGGAAGTTTGGTATTACTATGACGTTTTTTCCCTTATTTAGTTACAAACTTTGTGACGATATTCGACGGCATTACCAAGTTACATACTATATTTAGACAGGGCGTAGTGTGTCCCCGTCCCCACGGAGTAACCACACATACTTTCATTGGATAATAATTTGTTATTTACAGCAAAGTGTGTTTCCGGGATATTATATGTGAGATATCTGTTGACGACCTGTACATTAACGGTTAACAAGAAGTTCATATATAATTGTAAGATTTTCATAACATTTCTCATAGCTTTACACCAAAGTACAGTGTTATCTATCGCCTGAAAAATTATGTTCACTATGAATACATTTGTCATTGCAATAGCATACAATCAGTGTTAACAACAACTAATCATTGGATAATAAATAGTTGTACTTTACAGCAAAGTGTGTTTCGGGATATTATATATGAGATACCTTTTGACGACCTGTACATTAACGGTTAACAAGAAGTTCATATATAAGTGTAAGATTTTCATAACATTTCTCATAGCTTTACACCAAAGTACAGTGTTATCTATCGCCTGAAAAATTATGTTCACTATGAATCTATTTGTCATTGCAATAGCATACAATCAGTGTTTTATCTTCGCGTAACCGACTGTGTCAGACAACAGTTAGATCACAAAAGATCTAAAGAAAAAAATCTAAAGATGGATTTATTCGAACATTTAGACTATTTGTACGACTTTAATAACACTTATAATTTAAATACAACGTCTTTTCTCGGAATATTAAACGAGACTTACATGCGATCCCTCTTGGAAAGTCACTTCCAAACGAGCGGTGAGCCAACGGTGGAGAGTATAGTGTTAGCGATTCTGTACGTCCCAGTGTTTCTGCTCGGTGTCCTTGGTAACGGGATGTTGACTATAATTATCGTTACAAGACGACAGATTCGGAGCGTCACCAATTTGCTGCTGTGTAATTTGGCCGTGGCCGATCTTGGAGGTAAGTTTTGATTGTCATGTTTTGATTTTGGCCTCTATTTTTTACAAGTCTTTCTTAACTCTTTCAGCGCCAAAGGCAATATTGAGATTTTTGCAAACAATGCAGATTCAGGTGAGTCAGCTCGTAACGAGCTGTCTCACCTGAAATCAGCATTGTTTTCCTTTTAGTTACCAAAATAGTCCCAAACGTTCATCAATTGAGAAACGGACACACTCGATTTTGAACACGGAAGAGTCTACTTTAGACAATTCGGCGCTGAAAGAGTTAACTCCATCCTGCTATTATATTTCTTTCCTTGTTAAAAAGCAAGATCTTAATTTCCAACACAGGCTTAACGCTTCTCCTCATTCAGACGCTCTCTGCACTCGACTTTTGAACAAAGTGCTGAAAAAGAAGAAATTACTCATAATGAACATTTCTTCCTGTTGCCAGAATGCTTTTAACTCTATGTATTAATGTAACTCTCATTTATTGATATTTTCCGTGTTTTGTCTAGACCCTTTCGAAGCCATCTGTTGTATATTTGCTGTACTGGGTAAAGGGTTCATCTCTGTAAAGTATCAGTAAAGTATTGGTTGATTAAAGGATCTCCCCTGTTAGACAGGACATTCGTATCAGAAAATTGTCTCTTGAGCACATTTTTTCTCCAAAGCATATGTTTATGCCGTGCACCACCAAGCCAATCTCATAACAAATCAGACTGTACGTATGTTGTTGGATCTGATTCATTAATCGTAGAACGTATTTTAAGCCACGCTCATCGTCATGCATCACAAACAAACCAACAAATAATCGTTAGAAACTACCCGGTTCTCATGCATCATATAACTTCTGCTTGTTATGCAGAAACAGCGTTCGGCAAGCGAGTGTACCGGACAGAACATATCTTTTTTCTAATTGGCTCAAATACAGCATCTAATTTGCATATCGGATCTATGAATTACAACGCATAAAGGGTCGTCTCGAATTGACCTCATACACATTGTTTTGAAAGTACTCATGAGCACGTGCTCGTTATTTGTGTCCAATGAAATAACACGATTCAGCAAATAGTGCTATATAATCGGGGAACTCGACAATCACCGTTTCTCCTTATCGTTTATTATGTATATGGGTTATCTTACGGAATGATTTGATAAGCGACAATTTGATTGGCTGACGTAAAAGTAAATCTGAGAAGATCTGTATTGGGCACTCGTTAAAAAAAGCTACGATGAATAGTTCCTGGAATATTCAAGTAGATTGAATTGCCAAACTAAACGAGCAACATCCTCGAAATGCCGCGCTAAAAAACACAAAATAAGTGAGAATTTTCGCTATCGAGAATACTCGGCAAGGTATGTCAGTTTAGTAAAACATTTACCTGCTTATCTAAAGGCCATTGCATAAATACTTATACTCGGTCCATATCACAGGAATATTTGCATTGAAGAGTTCGGTAGCATCAGCACTCAAGGTCGCACTGTGCCTCTGCGCAGTCGATCAGCATTGTCTCTGATCCCATACTTATACGAAAGACTACTCCCGAATGTATCTGGCGAACGATTTTGGGGCATGTTACACCAACTAAATTCTTTCTTTGCTTCCAAGTAAATCTACCAGTTTCATCCCTCTACTGTCAGACTTTCTAAGCGTTTCACAGCTAGACCAACCTATATCATTGAAAATACTAAAAACGAACAGATGAATATGTCCAGTGCATCCTATACATATTACAAGGAATAACAAGAAATATCTTTAAAAAAGATAAGCGGCGATCAATATGAGAAAACACTAAGAAATGGAACATGCGCATTCAAGGCCGAGAATACGTCATATGACTGGAGATTACGCGAGGCTCCCAAGAGGTGTATAAGTTTATATTGACGATAAATAACTGAAAACTTAAAATAATTAATAATTTGCTCTTAAATATTATATTTCATACGTTTTCACTGATTTTTTTCACTGAAATTTATTTCTTAAGGAAAAGATTTAAAGGTTAGTATGCAGAACATTTCATTTTAAATGTTCACCATATAAGTGCCTCTCGTAGGATCGCCAACTTAACTATGAACCAATCAAAACGTTTCATTTCCTTTATTTCTTCGACATTATTCATTAAATACAACATTTGATTGGTCTACAATCTAGATCATTTGTTTAACATCAAGGTCAAAACTGAGGTTAAACAGCTATCGCCGAAAAACACAATGTGATGTATTCATACTTTCTGGTAGAGGTAGACACTCGTTTCTACTCGTTTTAGCGACTATTTGGCGTACTTTTACCTTTTAACCACACACCGACTTTTCCGGTATCGAATTTGATCGTTATTTACCAATTGAATGCTGGAACCGATTGTGTAAAGCCTAGACCATCGGTCTAGAGTTCGACGAGCCGGCTCAACCACGCCGGATGTCCAGGCTCTATCCTGTTGACTTCCTATCTCAAAAATGTTATCATGATATTCTTAGAATTGACATGGACTCTTCCAAATGCAAAGAGTGGGAAATACCCTTTTACAAACTCGGCATTGAAAGGGTTAATTTCACCAACTTACGAATGACATTTTCTTCGAAGACCTTATATTGAACCGCAATGGTTTTATAGCACCATGTTTTTCCAAACAAATGACATTTAATAAAGTTACAAAGAGAATGAATTATAAAACTGCAAATGTTACGACTGTAGGCTTTTTTAGACTTTTCCCTGGTGTAGACGCGTTTCGACACCTTTGTAGCAAACGAACTTATAGGGGAAATTGCTTGTTGCGACAAATGTTCTTATTTTACCGCAATTTATCTGTTCATGTATTAATTCTTTTCTCACATTTAGAGTCTTTCTGACGCTTGTGCAACAGACGAATTTTGAAAACATTTTGACAAAAGAAGAAATTGCTCATCATGAGCTATTTCTCCTTCAGTCACAATGTTTTCAACTATATAATGTGAGTAATATTCCTTTATAAACTTTACTATTTTTATAACCACACGTTTTTAAAGTCGTCTGCGGCAGAAGTGGTGTTTGTGGGATAGCAGCGAACGCTTAACCCTTTCCCACATACAAACAAATCTACACAGGTGAATTTGATAACATCTATATAGATCTTCGAAAATCTCTATGAATGATTACAGTTGAAATCATTGTGGCAAAAGGAGAAATTGCTCATCAAAAGCAATTTAACTTACCACATTGTTTTCAAATGTCATCTGCTGCAGAGATGTCTGCTGCATCTATACTATATGGGAAAGGGGTGCTATCAGGTAAAGGGTTCAACGTTCGGTTGAATGACATTTTATTATTACTATCACAATCAAGAATAAAGTAATCACTTTCACTCCGTAGGGCTCAGGTGTCAGGAACCAGTAACCAGTAGTACTGGTAATATACCCAAGAAACGCCGTGATATAACTGAACAATTAGTGAAAGTGGCGTTAACATCAAATAATCAAAACCATAACCATTCATCACAATACAAAAGTATGACCAGTTCGTACAGTAATTATTATTACCACGTGAACGCCTTTATCTTTAGGACATAAAATTCGTTTTCTTGATTACCCACATAGAACAAAACATTATTATTACATTGGCAAACTCATTATCCACTCAAGAAGAAAGTTTATTATCAAGTGTTTAGTTTTTCTCAGAAAATCTTCTCCATTCTTTTAAAATGTTTGTTTTTTAGACTTTTTAGCTCACCAGAGCACAAAGTGCTCAAGGTGAGTTTTTGTGATCGCCTTTTGTCCGTCGTCCGTCGTCCGTCGTCCGTCGTCAGTCGTCCGTCGTCAATCGTCCGTCGTCCGTCGTCGACATTTACTTGTTAACACTCTAGAGGCAACATTTTGCATCCAATCTTGATGAAAGTTTATCAGAACATATATCTCCATCAAATCTAGGCCAAGTTCGAAACTGGGTCATGTCCTGTCAAAAACTAGGTCACTAGGCCAAATTGAAAGGAAATATTGTTAACACTCTAGAAGTCACATGTTTGGCTTGAGCATGTTGAAACTTTGTCAATATGTTTGTCTTAGTGCTATCTAGGCTAAGTTCGAATATAGGTTATGTCCTGTCAAAAACTAGGTCACTAGGCCAAATTGAAGAAAAATCTTGTTAATCTTGTCCATATTTTAAACTTGAGCATGTTGAAACTTTGTCAGAATGTTTGTCTTAGTGATATCTAGGCCAAGTTCGAATATGGGTCAGGTCCGGTCAAAAACTAGGTCAATAGGCCAAATTGAAGGAAAATTTTAAACTTGAGCATGTTGAAACTTTGTCAGAAAGTTTGTCTTTATGATATCTAGGCCAAGTTTCAAACTGGGTCATGTCCTGTCAAAAACTAGGTCACTAGGCTAAATTTAAGGGAAATCTTGTTAACACTCTGGAAGTCACATGTTTGGCTTGAGCATGTTGAAACTTTGTCAGAATGTGTGTATTAGTGATGTCTAGGCCAAGTTCGAATAAAGGTCATGTCGGGTGGGTCAACAACTAGGTCACTAGGCCATATTTAAGGGAAATCTTGTTAACATTCTGGAAGCCGCATTTTTTGCTTGAGCATTTTGAAACTTTGTCAGAATGTTTGTCTTAGTGGTATCTAGGACAAGTTCGAATATAGGTTATGTCCTGTCAGTTTGGCTTGAGCATGTTGAAATTTTGTCAGAATGTGTGTATTAGTGATATCTAGGCCAAGTTCGAATAAAGGTCATGTCAGGTCAACAACTAGGTCACTAGGCCAAATTGAAGGAAAAGCTTGTTAACTCTCTAGAAGCCGCATTTTTAACTTGAGCGTGTTGAAACTTTGTCAGAATGTTTGTCTTAGTGATATCTAGGTCAAGTTCGAATATGGGTCAACAACTAGGTTGCTAGGCTAAATTGTAGAACAATCTAGTTAACACTAAAGAGATTGCATTTTTGACTTGAGCAGCCTGAAATTTTGTCAGAAATATTGCCATTGGCGCTGAAAGAGTAAAGTCTTAAATAGCCCTTTCTCAGGTGAGCAATTCCAGGGCCTTATGGCCCTCTTGTTTACTTGGGCTTAATAGTGCATCAGTATTTGAAAAGGATGTTAATCCAGGGATGTTGATTTCTAATCCTGTCTTGGTATTATATTAGTACTTGTATAGACACTTTTAATGTTAACAGCTTTATTCGTCGACTTCTAACCATTTATCCTATGATTTTTGAAGGCCATGAGTTGCCTGCATATTGTTGCACTGGGTCGATTTCTTACCTTACTTTGTGAAAGGTATCACTTAAATACTTGAAATCATATTTCATCATTTTGGTTTCCCTAATATGTTGAAAACCATGAATGATGGAATTTAATTAAGTAAAAGATAATGTTGACATAAAAGGTTACCAATATTTTGGCATTTTTATTGGTGGAATTGGACCTTGTTCTACATTGTTCGCTTCTCGAGTTCTGAACTATACGCACAGGTAGATCACTAAATAAACACGGTCACCTTGAACATCAAGGACAACATTATAGATAAACTGTGAGAATTAAACAGGATAAGGGATAAAAGGCGACTAACGAGAAATAAATCCGAGGTAAGTCGAAAAATGTAAACGAGCGTTACACAGACAGTCTTGCGTATTATCCCATTTAACATTTAAATACAGGGGAACAGAACCAATTGTCTCTGCCAAGAATGCTAGAGCCACGTCACACGAGACACGACCTTCTGATGTTTGTTTTTTTAATTTTACGACACTTACGGCAAGTCGTTAAACTTGTAATGTCGACTTCCGGTAATATCCGTTCTCGGTATGTTTTTGCGACAAGATGGCGACCAAGGAAGAGACTGGTCTAACTACTCGGATACGCATCGTGATCTGGATCTTCGATAGACACGGCGAAATTGTCGGTGGTTCCTGTCACGTGACCCATGTGTTATTCCACCAAAAGTACTTATTCGCAAATCACACGTAATTGTACGCCGGAAATGGGTTTACCATTGCCTCGTTATCGTTGAGCGCTTTTACAGCTAAAAAACAACAACAACGAGGAGATGAAGATAATAGTTATAATAGCCTAATTCCTTCGTCGAAATAAACATATGAACGGCGCTCTGCGTTAACTTTTTCAGCGCCGAATTGTTTAAAGTAGACTCTTCCATGTTCAAAATCGGGCGTATCCATTTCTCATGTAATAAAAGTTTTGGACTATTTTGATGAGTAAAACGCAAACAATGCTGATTTCAGGTGAGACAGCTCGTTACGAGCTGACTTGCCTGAATCAGTATTGTTTTCAAAAACCTCAATATTGCCTTTGGCGCTGAAAGGGTTAAACAAATCGTTAGGTAGTTGTGATCCGTGTATAATCCGATCTGGCTGAGTATCCGCGCATTCTTATCTGGATCTTCACTGATCGCCTAGTAGTAGTAGAAGGATTCAAGAGGATTCTGCAAAGAGTTGTCCATTTGGATCCTAGCAAGTGAAACATGTTATAACTATGTGAGTCGTCCCGCGAGAAAACCAACATTGCGGACTCTACGTTAAATATCGACCCGGGTCAGCCTAAGCATGCCGTTGAGGCTAACCCGGACAGAAAATGTTCGCCTGCAGTAATAATTATTCTATACTGATGCATCTGCAGCAGTCGACTTTTAAATATCTTTCGACGTAACTTGTTCAACTCCATTCACTACTTATTCTTCCTTTTATAGTGAGCTTACGTATTTTCGTATATATGTTTTAAAAGTCGTCTGCTGCAGAATTGTTGTATGTGGGAAAGGGTTTAAGTTGGTATTATGGTATAAATATTTACCATAAACTTTTAGATAGCGAACAGGGAAGGCGATTGTTTATCAGGCCGTGCACAACGAACGTATAGTGACTTGCTCTTCACATCTTAATTCAAATTGTCAAATAACAAACTGATCCGGTAATCCCGACTAATGTTTGGTGACACAAAGGGAACACCATACATTTCTGTTGTATGCTAATCCATAGTTTCATCTTTGGTTTTATCGCTTTAGTAACTTCCACGTAGTCGGGTACAATGGCACAAAGTGAACACCATACTTCACTGTCATATAAAAAACAACGTTGGGCTTTTTTTGTTCAATCTCTGGTTTTAACTTGCTTGTAACTCCTACACAGATCTGTGATACTTGATATAGAACCAACAGGGAATTCCTCGATACTATGTAAATTACATCATGTCAGTTTTATAACTCTGCCGCATGGTTGAACCTTTCCAACATATAGACGTGATCTGATGTTTCCATAGCAGACGGCTTTTGTAAACATTGTGACAAAAGAAGAAATTTGTTCCTCATGAGCAATTTCTCCCTTTGCCACAATATTTCCAAACATATTCAATAAGTATTCTTTCATATATAGTGTTTTCCATATGTTTTGCCTAAATACAATCAAAGTCGTCTTGTGTATTTTTGATTTAAATTAAACGTCTATAAATGTATTTAGTGTGTGTAATAGACATCAATCAATCAACCCTTTATCGGCAAAAGTCGACCAAAATATATATGGCCATTTACAAATTGGAGGAATTATGGCTTTAAAATGACATACTAATGGGGCGATCACACTGGCCCGAATGAGCTTCCGCTTGTTTTCGTATACGAAAGCGGTGTGATTTTTTAAACTGGCCGAATGTCCCTCCGAAAGTGTTTTTCCCCATGCTTCACCGAATGCTTTCCGTTTGCTTTCTGAATGTTTGCAGTATGGTTTCAGAACAGACCGAATACTTCCCGCATGTAGACTTCGAAAGGTTTCCTTTCCGAACGATTTCGGTATGCTTTCCGAATGCTTTAAGAACACGGCGAATCGACCTAGAATGGACAGAATTCTTTCCGCATGCTTTCCGCATGCTTTCCGCAGGTTTTCCGCACGCGTTCCGCACGCTTTCCGGAAATGATACTGAACATGTTCGGAAAGCATTCGTCATCTTCTAGGTCCATTCGAGATGTTCGGAAGGCATACGGAATCCAGCACCTCCATATTTTCATTACGAATGCACCAAGAACTAGACGCATGCTTCCCGAACGTTCTCCGTACATGCTGTATTCTACTAGAATGCTTCCCGAATACTTCCCGAATACACATGGACGCCACATTCGGATGGTCGATGAAAATTATTTTGAACATGCACAACACAATTGTGGAGCTACTGAATGCCGTTCGTATGCATCCGTACGGAGCCGAACAGCCAGTATGCTCCTGGAACACACCGAATGATTCCCGAATATGATCCGTTCGCTACCCGAACACCCAAATTCCTATCTGAAAACAAACGGAGTGGCATTCGGCCCTTTGTGATCGGACCATTACACAATAATCAACTAGAAATCTGTGGTATATCGAATGGAAAGGTACACAATAAGAATAGGTAAAAGAACAGCATTTTTTTTATATCGTCATCGCAAATAAAAAAGAATAACCATCCGAAATATATCTACGTATATTTATTAATAGTTTCATTGTAGAACATGAATATTAGACCATTGTTTATTCCCAAGCTGATTGTGTCTGATATCTGAATATTTTGGACAACGGAAACAAATTTACAATGCATTTATTCTCTTGGAATACCATTAAAATTGACGAGTTTCAAATTATAACTTAGACTGAGACAAGCAAATAGTTTACGCCAATTATTATTCGAAATAATCTCTGAACGAAGTCCATTGGACGAGACATATTCAAAATTTGATCGGAGAGTTATAATGATTCAAATTCGATTATAGCATTATTCCCGCAGAATGAAAAGATTATTAATATACACAGAGTTCATAGCAGAATATAAGACACAGATTGTATTTTTTTATGGGTTTTTTTACGAATATAATCATAACATAACATAACATAACATGAACTTTATTAACACAATTTACATATTGTTTATAGTTCCTAAACAATAGGTTAAATTAAAGCTGGCTCTGAACGATATACGACAACAGATCCTTTTATATTATATACTGAATGATAAAATATAGAGATTTCCCAACTTGAGAAAACCTATAACATGCTTTGTGTCTACTGAGCAATATCGCCTAGTGTGCGATATAGCTCACTAGCCGGATTTTCGGAACTATACAAATAAACTCATCGTTAAACACTGTTAAGCTCCGTTTTCACTACTTAACACTTTATTTCCATGATGAACAGTTAAATAATCCACAATCGCACTTTTAAATCCGCAAATAAGAGCTTGAATCGACATGACACATTTATTTAAATCAATGTACACATTTGTCGGTGAGCACGTAGTGACGTCACTGCAAAACTGGCAGATTACGTCATTCAGATGAGCTAAAAATAAATGAGCTGCACAGGGGTATTGTCGTTTAAAAACGAAAATTATCGCCGAGTATATAATATATAGTTTAATAAACATTGTTTTCATGATTTGGGAATTAAATCCCTCGTGAAGAGATTCTTGCATATAAAAACGCGTGCGCTATGGCGCACACGTTTTTATATCGCAAGAATCTCTTCCACTTGGGATTTAAATCCCGTATCATGAAAACAATGTTAATTAAACTCTATGTAATTGCTTATTCAATATTCGCTCTAGACATTTTTCCTTATATGAACATATATCACCAGTGCCTTCTACTCTGAAAACAATATATGATGCTGAGCTCTAGATAAGATGAGTATTTCACATCCCCAAATCCTTATTTGACCCTCAAACCCTATGTTGTGGGTACTCAAAAGAATCGTCTCTGCGATACGATTCTTTTGAGTACCCACAACATAGGTTTTAGTGAAGTCATGAGGGAGATATGGATGGGAAAAGACCAGTTCACTCTTCCTTATCTAGTCCTCTGCAGTGACGTTTCTAAACGTTAAGAAATAATGTTTAGATACAGAATGAGTATACAGATGACAAAGGGGGTATAACTATAGTATAAGCTTTTCCAATTTCATTGCTGCGTTCGCAAATGTTCTACTGCAAATGTAAGTAGGCTTTATAAGCAGGGACGTAGATAAAATGTTATCTACGTTTCCGTTACAATGAATGTTATGCAAGTATACAAAATACCGCTGAATTAGCAGTATTGTTCTTGACATCTGATCTTTGTTTATCGATGTGTCTAGTTTGTTATAAACTAATCTATTTAACTAAACTTCCCGTCTTTTATTGGCTATATTTTGACGCAATTTATCTTACAAAGTAGTTTTAAGATGTCATCTAACTTGAAAATGTCTGCTTTGAGTGATAAAGTGGATTACTAAAATGTTTCCGACTGAAAAAGCTTGTTGATGCTCCTCGAGCAGACGACTTTTGAAGACATTGTGACGAAAGTAGAAATTATTTTAAACTCTTTTCATTAATTAAGCTTTCGCTTATTGATATGTTTTCATAATATTTGCTAGAATCTGTTATCAAACTCGTCTGCGTCTGACTTGTTGTGTGTAAGAAAGGGTTGAATTACTGTTGACGGTGCGTTTGCATACGACTTATAGACATGATTGCGGGAAATGGACTTATTCTTAATAAAGTGACTGGCATCATATAATAAAGTGTCCTATTTCCAAAGCGCATAGTCTGCATACGACATGTTGACATGTTGCCGAAAATGGAGTTGTTGTAAATGCGCGCAGTCTGCATACGATATATTGACATGCTGCAGAAAAAAGGAAATCTGTTGTAAATAGGCACATTATGTATACGACATATTGACATAATGTAGTTAAAGAAACCTGTTCCAAATGAGCACATGTAATGGACATGTTGCAAATGGACACATTCTGCATACGACATATTTACATACTGCATAGAAAGGGAAACCTTTTGTAAAAGGGCACAACACAATCTGCGTACGACATATTAATATACTGCATAAAACAGGAAACCTTTTGTAAACGGGCACAATCTGCCTACGACATATTGATATACTGCATAAAGAGGGAAACCTTTTGTAAACGGGCACAATCTGCCAACAACATATTGTCATACTGCATAACAAGGGAAACCTTTTGTAAACGGGTAAAATCTGCGTGCGACAGATTGACATACTGCATAAAAAAAGAAACCTTTTGTAAACAGGCACAATCTGCGTACGACATATTGACATACTGCATAAAAAAGGAAACCTTTTGTAAACGGGCACAATCTGCGTACGACATATTGACATACTGCATAACAAAGGAAACCTTTTGTAAACGGGTACAATCTGCGTGCGACATATTGACATACTGCATGAAAAAGGAAACCTTTTGTAAACGGGCACAATCTGCGTACGACATATTGACATACTGTATAACAGAGGAAACCTTTTGTAAACGGGTACAATCTACGTGCGACATATTGACATACTGCATGAAAAGGGAAACCTTTTGTAAACGGGCACAATCTGCGTACTACATATTGACATACTGAATAAAAAAAGAAGGAAACATTTTGTAAACGGGCACAATCTGCGTGCGACATATTGACATACTGAATAAAAAAAGGAAACCTTTTGTAAACGGGCACAATCTGCGTACGACATATTGACATACTGACATATTGGGAATGGAGCTGTTGCACCTGCGCACAGTGCATATTCATTTCAGTATGTGCATCCACAGAGTTTCGCCAGAGTCTTATTGACCGTTTTACTCGAGAGGATCCACCTTTGCAACCATATACTATCATTACAGCACCACTGTTTCACGCCTTTACAAGTTGAAGAACAAAGTCCCCTTATTCACAAAACGTTAATCGTGGCTCAAGGGTATTTCTACGCGAATTTTCCAAGTGTTCCAAGCGTTCAATTACAGATCAGAGAGAATATGTTGAAGATTTTATAGAGTATAGTTGAAGTGGCTTGACAGGTCTTTACGTTTCAAGGCTTGTTGTGGGTTAAACTTACTTCAAAACCGATATATAATTACCCAATAAAAGCGGCCGTAGAACTGTATAAAAGTTGAAAGTTGCATAGAACACAGTACAAATCGAACGAGATAAAAAAAAAACAGTGTAACAAATTTATCAAAGAGAAAATACCACAAAGCAATCGCTTACCTAATTATCTGTTAGTGGGTTTACGACAAGGCACTTGATTTATGCTTACATTAATCCCCCGCTCGATGATGTCTGCTTCCTGGAAACTTAATCAGTACTCGCGCCGTCTTTGTTGAAAAATCCCAATGTCAAAACCTTCACGGGATTCGAAGCCTGAACCGTTGGTACTATGGACCGACGCTCTACCACCGCAGCACTGTTTTCCACACATTTTGATATGGATATATACAGTTTGCGAAATAGTAGTGGACGGTTTCATGAAACTCATGACAGTCATTGTATCTTTTGGGATATAATATGTAGGTAGTTCTTTATATGAGTGGTGTTCTGCGAAAACAAATAATGACGTTTTTTGCGACCAGTGTAGATCGAGATCAGCCAGTGCATCCGCTCAGTCTAATCTGGCCTTGCAATGTTAAAACATAAATAAAATGTCATGAAACTTCCGAGAAACAGTTTCTGTTTGGATTAGATAGCATGTATGCATTTACACGTGCAATATTTGTTTTCCTGGAGCACCGCTGATATACACTTGTCTAAGATACAATAAAGTTCGCTTCCTTGAAGGCGGTTTATTTGCTTTAATTCCCTTAAAAAACTAAATCGTGGTGTTAAGCCGTCGTTTAACCTTTTCTGAACTATACTAATTCTAGCTTCGTCAACTGTCACATATGTCCGGGGAAATAAACTACACATCTGCAAGCTTTGAATTTTATTTTCTTATAGAGTTGACTATAAATTGTGGACAAAATTTCGAGCAAATATCCTCTTTCGATAATGTGTCTTCCGGCAGGGGCACGTGCATACACATTTGTTCTTAAAATGCCCCAAAATACAGTTGCGGCGATAGGCATCTGTGTAATGTATCGACCAGATCAGCCTGCGCTGTCCGCGCAGACTGATCCGGCCGACACATTCCGTCTTAGGGGATATTTGTAAAGAGTAGTGATTCCTGAAACAGAAAATCCACAAGAGGCGAAAAGTGTCTATCTGGGTAGGCGTGTGTGGCATGCTTAGGCTGATCCGGGTCGATACTTTACGCAGAGTCCACAATGTTGATTTTCTCACGAGACGGCCTACACATTGATTATTGCAAAGCTACGCCCCTGAATAAAAAAGCACAATGTCTCGTCTGTATCAAGAAAAGGATTAAGTAGTCTGGAAAATCTTTGTTTATTATAGCGTCTTTTTTGTTGTTAATCTTAACAATTTCTCCGAAGTACCGTGTTCAATTGGTAATTTCGTAACGCAATGCTGTTTTATTTACATCGCCTATTCAAGAAGCAGTTTTTTATTCTATTTAGATTTATATAGAATCCGAGCCTTCATGGTATAAGTAGTTTTGTCCAAGATGTATCGCTTGGAAAAACTAACTGTAGATCCATTTGTTTACGTCAACTTACCTTAATTTGAGCCGTCCCGCGAGCAAACCAACATTATGGCCACTGCGTTATGTATCGACCCAGATCAGTCTGCAGAGTCCGCGCAGACTGATCCGGGCCAACATATTCCGTCTCAGGGGGATAGAGTTATAGAGTAATGATTCCTGAAACAGAAAATCCACAGGAGGTGAAAAGTGTCTATCCGGGTAACCCTGCGCGGCATGCTTAGGCTGATCCGGGTCGATACTTTATACAATGTCCACATTGTTGGTTTTCTCGCGAGACGGCTCATATGTCACGTTACTGAGAGTCAATCAGAGCCTAAATCGCCAGTTGCGGATCAAATAAAGCTTCTCCGCTCTTAATATTGAACTTAGCGCAAATATATGTCGGTAAAGACTATGTTGATCCGAATTCTTTTACAGATTCCATACGAGATACTGCACCGACATCGTCATAATTAAGTCCGCCTCGGATACGGGAGGTCGCGGGTTTGATCCCCAAAGACGGGTTGTACCAAATACTTTAACAACTCGGCGCTCAGGGATGATGGGTTAGCATTACGACTGACTGGATGGTGTCAGAATAAATTGACCAGTAGTACCGGTAACTTATCCAGGAAACGCCGTCATATAACTGAAAACTTGTTGAAAGCTGCGTAAAACATCAAACAATCAATCATAGTTAAGGGGAACATGATATATGGCTTCCCACTGCGGAGAAAGTGACCTTAGCCAGTTATTTAATTATCGGAACATTCACAGCTTTTTTGATGCTCGGTAATAAACTACACGAAGAAGAAGAAGAACTATTGAGTTTTCTCGATAATCATTTTTGTTCTGCTCTGATTAACCTTTTCCCCGCATAGTGACGAATTTCTGACGCATCTTATGAATACGTTTTAACAAAAGGCGAACGAGCAACTTTTCCTTTTTTCAAAATGTTTACAACTGTATTAAAACTAGAATGGAGTGCTCCCCGGAGCACGTATGTCACCTGCCGGGGCCTTGTCAGAAAATTTTAATTTTTGACAGAAAAGGTGCAATAACTCTGATATAAAAAATATTTGGATTATCCCCCTTTTGTGAACCAATCACACACATTGATATAAACATTTCTCAGAAGTTTCAATGTAATCCTTTGAGTAGAAAAACAGTTATTTGAAAACGTGACGAAAAAGTGAGACGACAGACAGACAGACGGACGGACAGACAGTCAGACGCCGGATAAAAAAAATGTAATCCCTAAGTGCCTACCATGCTACGCAGGTGACACAAAGAGTGTCCTTTCCTTTATAGAGAGTTTCCATTTATTTAACTAAAAAAAGTCGTCTGCTGCAGGATTGTTGTTTGCGGGAAAGGGTTTAACTAATTAGCTTCACGTTGTAAATCTCAGTTAGAATTGAACTTGTTATACTTGTGTTATTTGTTTTCTCATCAATAGTAAAATCGTAAAACATTCAAGCTATGATTTATGATTATGCACTTTAAGACACCAATAAATCACACGTTTCCTAATATCGTGGCTAGTTTATATATCTCTTTTGCGTTATATAAGAAACTCCTTTTGTCTGCGAAATATTCCCAAATGAACGCTTTATCATTTGTTTGTTTTAGAAAGGAGAAATTCACATACATAACAATAAAAGCATTTGCATTTTCTTATTGCTTTAAACCTTTCCCTCATACGACAATTATGCAGCAGACGACTTTGAACATATTTTGTCAAAAAATAGAAAATCTCTATAATTGAATGGCTAACGTATGACTAAAAGTGGAAAACATTGTGTCAAAAGGAGAAGTTGCTCGTTTTGAGCAATTTCTTCTTTTGTCACTATGTTTTCAAAAAGCCGTCTGCTGCAGAGGCGTCAGAAAGCGTTTATATGAGGGAAAGGGTTAAGGTGGGTAAAAGACATTTATCTGAGTGGTAATAAGTTTGTAGACAAAAGTACCTAGCTGTCTAGCCGGTAGTTACGCGGGCTGTCAATCCAGGGGTTGTGTGATACCCCCAGCTCGTTTCAAATAGTTCCCACGTTTGACTTTAGTCACTGTGACACGCGTCATTCGTCTGCCACCATTGGGCTACCAGCCTATGTGAAAAAGCCACCCAATCAATCAATGCCGCGTTCAATCCACGCTCGTGGCTGTCATGGCGAAGTATTCACATTCACAGCTTTTTCGATGCGCGGTAATAAACTACACGAAGAAGAAACATTGAGTTTTCCTGATAATCATTTTTGTTCTGCTCTGATTAACATTTTCCCCACGTTTTGACGAATTTCTGACGCATCTGCAGCGGACTACTTATGAAAACATTTTGGCAAAAGGCGAACGAGCAAATTCTCCTTTTGTCAAAATGTTTATAACTGTATTAAAAAAAAAGTGTCCTTGACTTTATAGAGAATTTCCATTTATTATATATATAAAAATATGCTGCAGGATTGTTGTTTGCGGGAAAGGGTTTATAACTAATTAGCTTCACGTTGTAAATCTGAGTTAGAATTGAACTTGTCATACTTGTGTATGATTATGCACTTTAAGACGCCATAAATCACACGTTTCCTAATGTCGTAGCTAGTTATATATCTCTTTTGCGTTATTATAAGAAACTTCTTCTGTCTGCGAAATATTCCCAAATGAACGCTTTATCATTTGTTTGTTTTAGAAAAACGAAATTCACATACATAACTATAGAAGCATTTGCATTTTCTTATTACTTTAACCCTTTCCCTATTACGACAATTCTGCAGCAGGCGACTTTGAACATATTTTGTCAAAAAATAGAAAATCTCTATAATTGAATGGATAACGTATGACTAAAAGTGGAAAACATTTTGTCAAAAGGAGAAGTTGCTCGTTTTGAGCAATTTCTTCTTTTGTCACTATGTTTTCAAAAAGCCGTCTGCTGTATCAGGCTGTCTAGCTACCAGCCTATGTGAAAAAGCCACCAAATCAATCAATTCCGGGTTCAATCCGCGCTCGTGGCTGTCATGGCGAAGTACCCTATGACAAGACACATTCCCTATTTTAGTAGTGATTAGTCAACCAAGGATCGTGCATGGGCAATTTAAATGTCGTCGTGTTGTGTTGGACATGCTGTTGAAAGCGGTTTACAGCACATATGTTATTAAGGGTATTTCGCTATCAATTGTCAGATTGAATCGTTCTTTGTCTGAAGTTTATAAGACTATCTGTATAACCAATGCATGTTTTCCTATTAAGGAATTCGATTAGTATTAAATTATTTAAATTATTTGTTACTCAATAAAATAATATGCGTTTTATAAATTGAAGAGAAGATTTCCGTCCAGTGGTAAGAGCGTATGATTTATCGGTGTCGCTTAACTCTTTCAGCGCCGAATTTAATCAATTAGACTATTTCATGTTCATAATCGGGCGATTCCATTATTTATCTATCAAGAGTTTGGGAATATTTTTCATAACAAAAAGGGACACAATGCTGATGTGTATAGTAAGATAAACGTCAATATTGCCATTGGCTCTCAAAGAGTTCAAGGTTCACTCTATGTTGAGAATTTGATTCCCAAGTATGTATTTCTTCAATTAAAAAATAAAAACCCGCACACACAAAAAAAAAACAAATAAAAAAAACCACGCACGCATAAACAATGGTGCTTTTAAGACACGCCTATTTTTCGGACATACATCTGAGGCACGTCCTACGAATTGACAAATAAGAAGTTATATTTTGAGAAAAGAATTCATTATTGAGTAAAAACAACGTTTCCAGAGTTATATGGTTTCGGGAACTGTTCTCTGAGGGACATTTATTATGTCCGAAAATACCACCATCACAGATAAATCTCTCTTATCGCTTATAGGATATAATCTCGTTTTCAATCGGAGAGAAAGACAGCCTTACAACGTTAACCCTTTAAACCCTTAAATCTTCATCTGCGGCAGAGGACGTTGAAAAAGTCGAGGCAAAACTATGAAAGAGGTACAATTTAGCCGTCCCGGGAGAAAACCAACATTGTGGATTCTGCATAAAGTATCGACCCGGATCAGCCTCAGCGGAATGCTTAGGATGATCCGGTCGATACTTTACGCAGAGACCATAATTATGGTTTTCTCATTGGACGGCTCAGTTATTGAATAGATGTAAAACTGTTGTAACGAGGAAATTGCTGCAGATGCGCCAATATGCGCCTGCATGTGAAATTACGTGTGTTTAATTGTGATTTCATGCTGTTTTAAACATTATTTATTATTTCATGGTCTTATGCCGTTTTCAACATGATTTCAGTTATATCATGGTGACAGTTTACTTTTTCATGATCCCTAGATAACCAAAACAGTACTAGGCTAGATAAATGTGCCTTGTCAAAGCGTACTCCACAATGACGACCACTGCGCCGCGACTGTGGATCGAACCTGAGACGCCCTGTTCCAAATCCCCGACACTAAACATTCGGCGACGGGGGATAAATAAAACGAGTGAAGTACAACGATATAAAAGTACTCTTTTAACTACCCTGGATTTTCTTTTCCGAATGAAATAAACTCAGGTTTTGCCCATAACATATATTGCCAATCTCAATATAAACCAGATATGCCTGGTAGGCTATCTTATTAACGTTATCAACATCCAGATTTCGTTGCGATACTAAAACATAATTCAGTTTATCTTTTATTGCTGTCCTTGGGATAATACAAATGAGACCAAATGGGCTTACCAGGCAACTTTAAGAGATTGTCTCTTTTTATTTTTTATTTCGGTACTCGAGTTTCCTGATGGATTGGTGGGGGAAAAAAAGCGTACCTCTAAAGTTATAAATGAAATAAGATTCAATCTTGCTTCTACTTCTTCAGAGTGTTTTCATAAATTGAAGATGAAATATAATAAGTTGCTTGGAAGATTAAACGTTTATCGAGAGATATAAATTGATTCTGAAAAATCTTTCCTTCATTCGTTTTTTCGTTTTACAACATTCAGACGTTTTTTTGCCGCAAATGCAGCATTGAGAGAACATTGTGGCATAAGGAGAAATACACAAAGTGAGTAATGTCTCCTTTAGCCACGATTCTTTCATCTCTATTCAACAATTATACTTTTATTTATTAAGACTTTTCATTGTATCACTGTATAAATGTTGTTTTGAAATATTAAAATCATAATTCTGGGATAAAGTGTAATAATTTCATTTTCAAGTACAATAAACATCGTAAGTTTGATCGTTTATGCTTCATTTTTAATGGGTAGACATACCCAGTAAGCCAAATTGTGTTCATTTTCATGACTTTTAATTGCGTGTTTTTCAACATTTACTGCACACATATTTTTAAATTCTTTATTACTTACTTTATTGTCACTATTAGCAATACTTTCAGAAGTTTCAACATTTGAAAATGTTGATCCCCATCTGGAGTTCAGCACCCTTTAACCCTTTCCCTCATATAGACGCTTTCTGACGCCCCTGCAGCAGACGGCTTTTTGAAAACATAGTGACAAAAGAAGAAATTGCACAACACGTGCAATTTCTCCTTTTGACACAATGTTTTCCACTTTTTGTCATAGGTTTATCCATTAAATTATGGAGATTTTCTATGTTTGACAAAATATGCAGAATTGTCGTATGAGGGAAAGGGTTAAAGTATTCTGCGTCAGATTTGTTATATTAAGTTGGAACGGTTTAATGTAACATTTTCTTCTACCGTAGCAATATTAGTGTTTATACGTATTTTATTGAGAGTATATTAAGGTTTCGATGAAGAATTCTCCTGCGTTTGTTCAATAAAACACGGCCTTATTTTCGTTTTGTTTTGCTTCTCTGACCTAGTTCTTTTAATTAATGTAAAAGATTAATGTAATGTGAAAGTTTCGCTTTCTAACTTTCCCACATATAGACGCATTTTGACGCATCTCCATCATGACAAAAAGAAAAAATTCTCAAAATGATGATTCTTTTTGTAGATAATTCAAAAAGTGTTTTATTTGTTTTCGCTTCCTGGTTGTCTTAGATACTCTTAAATCATATTGTTATACTGTCGATGAGAAATATTCCCTTATGTACGTCTGTTGAACCGTAATTTTCACACATACGAATATGTCACACGTGTGACATATTCGTACGAATTCATCACACGTGTGTGACAAATTCGTACGAATATGTCACACATTTGTGAAAATTCAGTTGTGTACCTCTACCCCCCCCCCCCCCCCCCCCCCCCCCTCAAAGCAAAAACGTATACGTCA